>JBAMBP010002727.1:0-71135 GCA_037044515.1 Phortica magna
AACGTTTACTCCATTCACATTCCCGAATTTGAAAGCAAAATGCTAACAATTGGCACCCTTGCCAATATTAAGCATGTACTGCAGAAGGAGCTCTTCAATGGACTTGGCGAACGTGCAATCTCTGTGGTGACGGTGACAAAAACATTTAAGAAAAAAGATAAACGCGCTTGTTACTTGTGTGTGGTGACGACACCGCCACCAGTGCCGGTTGTGACAGTGTGCCTGGTGAAGCAGTCAGAACAGCGTGAAAATGAGTACAAGAAAAAACGAAGTTGGCAATTGGAAGAGTTGAAATGGATTGATGGACGGAACGAGCAATTCGAGACACATGAGTTTGACATTCAAGTGGAGAAACTCTATAAATGGTACGCAATAAACTTGCATGAAAGGCAAAACTTTCTGGCTGTGCTCTATAAGCAAATACACAAATATGTGAGAGGACAGCGAGCGGAATTCCGCAATGTACCAAGCGCATGGTTGAATGAAAAATCTCCGGAGAAATTGGCTGGTGGGCAGGTAGGTCGAGCGACACAAAAGGCACACGACACGGACGAGGAAGACGAAGAAGAGGCACAAGAATTTACAGCCTTGACCGACAAGGAGGCTACCGAATTGGGTAAACTGTTCTCGGAGTGCGATTTTGCGATAAAAGATGCAGAGCAGTTTATTGAACAATTGTCGAAAGAGTTGCACGACTTGGATGGTGTAAGTAGGCATGTAATAGTACAAAAATGCCATTAACTAAGATTTTTTTGCAATGTAGGCGAATATACAAAGTGTGCTTGCTTCGGAGCAAAAAGTGTTCACGATGATGGAACAGATTGACAAAGCGATCTCGGAAGCAAACAATTTTGAACAGCGTCTGGATACTTATGAAGACGTATTAGGACATGTGAAGGAATCAATGGAGAAGATTGGCGGCAAGAATGCGATGATTGAGATAGCGAACAACAACAACATAAAATTGATGAAGGAATTGAACAAAGTGATTGTAAGTTTTAAATGTGTTTGGTGCCATATACCTCCAAATTCAATTCATCCCTTACAGAGCCAACTGGATCTACCATATGCACACCAACAGGCGTTAGATGATCCCGACCTGAAGACAGTGGTAGGTCGCAAAGCAGCCATTGTCGCTGCTCAGTGCCTGCAGCAAGCCATGAACAGTGATATCGACCCGTCATTACTGCGCTTGGAAGCTGTACAGGATCAACGAAAACGTTTTGAGAAATGGAAACAAAAATTCTCCTCCTCTGTCAGTCGTTTTATGAATAATTTATTTATACATTTGGGCAATGAAATTGGCGATACACCGATAACAAACACAGATCTCACGCTGCCCAACCACTCGAATGTGCATCGCGAACTTACGCCGTATACGGAGTTGATGCACTGGTCTAAAGCGATGGATCGCAAGACGTACGATGGTCTAATGCGTGTTTATACATCATCGCTTAGTAAAATTTATGAACGTGATGTCCGAAATTTTTTCAATTTAGTAAGTCAAATAAGTTTTGATTTATATTCATGATCTCTAACACTGTCTTAAATATCAGGCCAAGATGCAGGTCTCGGAGAAATTACGCACTTCACGTGAAGATCTGGACACGTCAACTTCCTCAAAGAAGTCGGCCGTGTCTGCTGTGCCTTATGGCACCTTGGGCGTAAATCGTGATCAGTGGGGACCCGGCGTTGACAGCGCTGATCGTGAGCGCTTTGATGCCGTGCTGGAAAAGGTGCTTGCTGAACTGGAGCCCATTGCATTGCAAGAGCAAATGTTTTGCATCAACTTCTTTCAAATGGATGTGATCAGTCCGACGACAAAAAATACACAAACTACGCTTGAAGTTTTGGACAAAAGTATGCCGCTTGATATGTCGCAATCTTTTAGCGCAATTTCACCAACGGCAACGTTAGGTGCAAGTGGCGATGCCTCGACGTTTCCACAGAAGCGTATCGATCGACAAATCAACGAGGACGTGCGTAAGTTAATGATGGCCTTATTTGGTTGCCTTGAACCGGAGTTGGTTAGTTTTATACAGAGCTTTGAGCGTGTGGATAGTTTGTGAGTATATAAAATACACAAAGATAAAACTTTGCGAAATTTTCATACTTATTTTCTCTTCTCCTTCAGCTATTCCCTCTACGTGCTGGTGCGCTTGACACAGCATGTCATGTCTGCACAAGACACACATTCCTTTCTGAGCATGACCTTTGCGTTGGCACTAGTGCAGGTCAAGCGTAACTTTGACCGATTTATGCAACAACAATTGCAATCGATCAAAGAGGCTAAGATGCCGAAACGCTCCAAGTGCGGAATATTACCGTATGTTAAGAATTTTGAGTATTTTGCGGAAACGGCGGAAGGCATCTTCCGGAAATCAGATCGTCGCACTGACATGGAGAAGTGGTATCTGCAGCTGGTGAATGCCATTTTTGAGAGCATCAGTGTGCATTCGCTGGAGCATTCCAAAACGCCGTCACAAGTAGTGCGCATGGAGAACTATCATCATATGTATTCGTTGTTGGCGCAGCTTAAGGTTCCGGGCCTTGACTCGCTCAAGAAGGATGCCAAAGCACGTTATAATGATGCACTGAAGGCTTATGTTATTCAGTATTTCGGACGACCATTAGATAAGTTGAATGTGCGTAGCATGTCTTAAAGAATTTAATTATGTCATTTTAATGCTTTAATTTAATTATAGCAATTCTTCGAAGGCGTTCAGCAAAAGGTTGGACAAGGCGTGAAGGAAACCGAAATTAGCTATCAAATGGCGTTCTCAAAACAGGAACTGCGCAAAGTGATTAGTCAATATCCTGCACGTGAGGTTAAAAAAGGTCTCGAGAATCTCTACAAAAAGGTGGAGAAGCACTTGTGTGAGGAGGAGAATCTTTTGCAAGTCGTGTGGCATGCAATGCAGGAAGAGTTCATAGCTCAATATAATTTCCTTGAGGAGCGTATACAGAAATGCTATGCGGGCGCCATGATCAATCTCGAGTTCAATATCCAGGACATTCTTACATTCTTTTCGGATATCGCGCGATCCCATTAGTGTGCGAGCTTGCGTGCCTGAGTGCCTGCGAATGCATGCTTGTATTGTTGGTGTGCGTACGTGTTTATTGCGTCGCAAGTCGTTGGTGTTCATAATTTGTCTATTCTAAAGTAAAGTTATTATGTATTTTAAAAATACTAAAGCATTGCCTAACTTTAAGTGCAATAGTATTTAAGCGCAAAAGTCAAAATAAATATTTAATAATTTAAAAGAAACCCATTTATTACTAATAAATTTCTGTTTAGTATTTTAATTTAGAAGTTCATTTAATATCCCATTTCATTTCAATAATTTCCATTATAACACATTATTACTTAAATATAATTAAATTAAAAAAATATGTATATTATAATATTTAAATATAATATATATATATTATAATACATAAATATAATATATATATATTATAATATATATATATTATAATATTATTGTAATATATAGATATATATTGAAATTAAAACAAAAAAAATTTAACTCCGCACTGCGCGACCGTCTTCGAGAAAAGACGGTGCTAGAATAAAAATTAAGCTGCATACTTTTTGTGATAACAGAGTTCTGTTAATGTAACAGAGCACTGTTAATAATAACAGAGTCCTGTTATTAATAACAGAGTTCTATTAATAGTAACAGAGTTCTGTTAAAAGTAACAGAGTTCCGTTAATACTAACATATTTCTGTTAAAAGTAACACAGTTCTGTTAAAAATAACAGAGTTCTGTTAATAGTAACAGAGTTATGTTAATAGTAACAGAGTTCTGTTAATAGTAACAGAGTTCTGTTAATAGTAACAGAGTTCTGTTACCATAAAAAGTATGCAGCACAATTTTTATTCTAGCGCCGTCTTTTGTAGAAGACGGTCGCACAGTGCGCAGTTGATTTTTTTTTTTTTTAATTTAATTCAATATACATATTATAATTTTAATATAATGACTATAACTATGTTTAAATAAATAATAAATAAACCATTTTTAATTAAATTAAGTGTGAATGAAAGATTAAACAAAACAACTTTGGTAACAAAATTAATAATTTTCAATTTTTGAAAAATCAACCAATAAACGTCCGCTATAACTCAAAATAAAATAGCTGAAAATATTCGTAAAAATGGCCAAAATTGTAGCTGTCGAGTCTGAAAAATTGCCATTTGGCAACACTGATGTAAGCTTTGATTATTTGCGCGCTTTCTTTCGTTAAAGTCGGTTCATGACGCGGACGTGCGCGGTTATTATTCGAATTGTTTGTGTTTTAATATTGTTTGTGTTTAATTGTAATACAATTTTAATGCCTCGTTATTTAATTTGCATGGTAATAAAAACATACGAAACAAATTGCATTACTTTGCAATGTTTTTATGTCACGTTGTATAAAAAATATTTTGCGTCGCAAAAAAAAGAAAAACAACAAAAGTCCTGTTAATAAATGAAGTGAACTTCTTCGTTTGTGCTTCCTGCTACGTCATAATAGCTAGAAAAACAATAACAATAATTGCAGTGCAGTTGTTCTTGTTGTCGGCTTGCTGTTATTGTTGTTGGTGCTGTTGCTGTTGCCCAAAACGTGTTCAACCAGTTTAGTTTAGTTTTTTGTTGCTTTTTTGAATGCACTTCTGCACATTTACCCTTTTTTTTGCGAATACCTTTTTTTCGTAGATTTCCTTGACGCGCGGTGTTTTTTCTGATTGGTAAAAAGATCGTTGGACAATCAAAATAAAAAAAATACCTAAACAGAAACAAAAGAGTCTTAACAAGTTCAATGTTGTTGTTTGTGTGCATTTTGCTTCCGGCAGAAATTTAAAATTTATTTTCGGCTTTTTGAACTTTAAATTTTATTTTTATTTGCCTTTTCGCTTCAGGCTCTTTTTTGTTTTTTTCTTTATTTAAGGTTTTTTTTTTTTGCTGGAGTTTCATTTAAACGTTTTTGTTGTTGCAGCAAAATTAAAGTCGAATTGCATTCTTGATGCATTGCCGACTTGAACTTTGTCTGTCGCACCTTGAGTTTTTTGTAGTTGTAAAGTGCATTTTTTTTGTTAGCTTTGAACGGCGTTTCTTCTTCTTTTTCGGCCTTTGCTATCTTACCACTCACGCTTTGCATTTGAATCCATCACACCTTAATTCACCATAACCAACATATTGACCATGCGAAATTGAACTTCAACTGCTTCTTGTTCCTCTTTGGCTCTTTCCACCACTCTTCCACTTTGTTGACTTCAGCAATTTTTCAGCTGTTATTTTTCTTATTTTCCTTAACTTTTTTTTTCTTATTTGTTTTTGTTTTAGAGTCTCTGAGTCATTTTTAATGTTTCCATTATTTGTTGTGTTTACAGTAAAAAATTGCTATTATAATAAACTTTTTTCTTCTTGTCTGTCTGGTTGTCTTTCTGTCTGCTTAAACGTTTTGTCTTTCGCTGTGTGCATATTTTTATTGCCGCTTGTTTTGCGGTGAAAAGTTAGTTAGAAAACCTTAAACATTACCGAGTCTGTCTTCAGGTTATCAAAGGTCTATTTTAATGTCTTCGCTTAGTTTTCTGATTCTGATGTACTTTTATGTGTTATATGTATGGCAAAACATGTGTGCAAAAAAAACGACAGCAAAATAGTCCGTATCGTACATGAAAAACCGTTACATTTGCAGCTGTTTTTTTCAACACGTACGTGGGCCAAGAAGCGTCCTACAGTTATCAGCCAAGTTGAAATTGCAAAGGTGTAAAATATTTAATCGGCATATGAGCGCTTATTGGTAACTCTTTCGTATACAAAAATTTATAATTTATTTAAAGAAATTACATTATTTATGTGAGATAAAGACAAAATTTATAATTAAAAATTACATTTTCTAACTAAAATGCAAGTCAAGCGGCCAAATTACGTGACTTTTGTACAAAAATGCATGCAACATGTTAAAATATTTTGCAATCTTTGTTGTGCATTAATTTCAGCGTATAAATCTTTTAAGCAACAACAAAAATAACAACAACGATGAAAACAACAGCAGCATTAATAGCACCATGACGAATTAGTGTGAAAAAAATAATGCATTGTTTAAATAACTTGAAAAAAAAGCATAGAAAAACAAATGTTAAATTTTGAATGTGAGAAAAATGTTAAGTGATAGAAAAGCGCAGAATCATCTTGTGTAAAGAAACGACAAAAAACACAAACAAAAACAAATACAAACACGAAATGAAAACGGCGATTGAGTCAAACAAACAAACAACAAAACTAAAAAGCATATATAAAACAACAAACATTCAGAAAAGTTGCACGAAAAGCATCAAGCAAAGCAACTTGTTGCATTGCATTGTTTAGAACAGCACAAATTAATTATTTATTTATTTTTGTTATTTATTTTTTTCCTCATTTTTGTTGTTTTTGTTAATTAACTAGACAAGTCGCCATAAAAGGGTAAAAAAAGTGAAGTGAAGTTGAAGTTGCAAAACATATATGTACAAAAAGGAAGTGCACAAAGAAGTTTTTAATATTATTAATAATAAAAATAATAATAGTAGAAGAAAAGTAAAAAAGTGTCCAAGGAGGTTTTAAGGCAACACCATTTTAAGTCACATAGTGAAATACTTGAAGAAATTTGAAGAAAAAACCAACAAAACATTGCAACAGAAAAAGTGGTGCAACATATGCACACACATACATACATATATAGTTATACATATGAAAACTGGTGCTGCCGGCAACATCTGCAGATACTTGGCCAAATTTAGAACGACAACTTTAGAAGCATAGGAAAAACAACGCGCGCACACACACACACACACAGCCGAACGTTGGAGCTGCACTCGTTTTGGGTAAGTCGATTCGACGCAAAACTTGGCCTGAAAGTAGAAGCAAGCCAACCAACCAACCAACCAACCAACCAACCAGCCGACCAACAAACAAACAAGAAGAAGCGTGCTCATTCTGCCAATGTTGGCTTAAAATGCTATGCTAAAATATGGCTTAAATGTGACTAGGCTTGTATACTTCTCGCTCTCTTTCGCTCACTCACTCTGACAACTTGCACAATTTTTTATGTGTCTGGTTTTGTTCTATTGACAAGAAGAACAACAATTACAACAACTTTTTTCCTTGCTTTTGCACGCATTAACATCTTCAACGACTGCAACGGCAATATATACAACAACAACAACAAACAATCATAAACATTACAACAACAACAACTATTTGGTAGCACTGGAAGCTCAGACGTTTGTGGTCCGCGCTTCGTCTTTATGAAGTCATACTTTTAGATCATCTGTTTTTTTTTTTTTTTGGTTTCTTGTTTTGTACGCTTTTTGTAACTTTTCTTGCCAGACATGTTTTCTTTTTTTTTACTACAAGAAGTGTTCTTGTGTTTGCTGTTGTTGTTGTTGTCTATTTTAACCGTCGGTTCTATCTGTAATTTTTATAGCGTTAATTAAGCGACTATGTGCTTTACCTACTTTAAAAAAAAAATGTGTGTTTGGCATTAAAACACTCTTTACTTTTCTTTTTTTTTTCTTTTTTTTTTTTTGTTTGCTCTATAAAAAAGAAATATGTTGAGTGCGCCAACTGTGTTAGAAGATTTAGTTTGTAATTAAAACGCATTGAACTACATTTTTTTTTTTCGCTCTTCAAATGACTGACTATAAACTTGTAGTTGGATAAAAATTTATGTGCGTGTAGCGTAATTTTAAGTGAAAGGCTTAGAATTATGTTAAGTAGTAAAAAAGAAGATGTTATTGTTATTTGGTTGGAAAAAAAGGCTTCAAATGACTTGAATATGTTAAGCCATTCTTTCAAGAAGATTATCATTTTAATTGCATGTGTTAATGTCTTGAAAAGTAGCAACTCAATATGAAAATGTATATGTGTTATTTCAAATGAGTGCAACTTTTATGTTTTCAAACGAAATTTATTACCATTTGCGCCTTAAATGAACGTTAAGCTGCGCTTATTCTTTTGAAGGACATGTCAATCCGTACATATGAGTTAAGCGCTTCAATTCTTACTTCACCATTTTGTTTTCTGTTCGCCCCTTAAAAGCGCTGCTCAACGCTTAAAAAAACACAAACAAATCTCAACTTTAAGGCGGCTTAGAATGAAATTGAGGATTATGTTTTATACCTTTTGTTTTTTGTGTTGTTTCGCTTGAATTCGTTGTTATACAACAAAAGGCAACAACAAAAGATTAGATCATTTCTATAAGTCTTGTGATGCGCGTGTGAAAATGGGCAAAAAAGTCTAATGATTTGTTAAACATAAAATAAAACAACAACAACATTAAATAATATTATTAATATTTAACACATAATTAAAATTAAATGAAGTTACGCTTTGACAGCAAAATGAATCATCACAGCTTTACAACAAAAGCATTTCAAATGCGGAAACTGTTAAATGATCAAAACTATTAAAATAAATGATAAGTTTTCTAAATAATTTAAGCGATTATTTTTATTTATACATTAATGCTAAATGTATATATTTTTGCCATTATCTTTGTCTGGCTTTGTGCATGTGTGTGTGTGTGTGTGCAGTTGTGATTAAAGTGAGAAGAACTTTCGATTTGTCTAACAAACGTTTTGCAAGCATAGTCACGATTATTTATTACTATTAGTAATTATAAATATTCTTTATTGATTTTGTTATTTATTTAGTCAGCGGCTTATTTATAAACTAAGCGCATCATGCGCTCAACTGCAACCGCAGTTTTATTTTGAAGACATCATTAAGCATAAATGAAGTTTTGTTGTGGAATTTTTGCTTGCAACTTTTTTTTACAGTGTAAAACACGGCCTTTCGTGTCACATTGCTCATTTCTGGTTAATTTAAATAGACTTGGGAAATACCTTTAACTCACATGAAGTGAAACGTTCTCTTGTCTCACGCACTTTGCGCAAATGAAGTGTTAAAAGCGGAAAAACCTATAAATGAAAATCAATTACCCTTTTTTTTTTGTGTGTGTCATAAAGGACTGCCGGTGTGCCAAGAACAAGACAGGCAAACAGACAGACAGACGGAAAATGGATTGATAGTTACGAGAGTTCGTTAAAGTAATTCATTTGTTTGCTGTGATTGCGTTTGCCCATTAAAGTATCTCTTGCACTTTTTGGTATCTTTTTTTTTTTCGTTTATTCGCCTGTATTTCGACAATGTCGGCATTTTGACCTTGAATGTCAGCACATCTACAACAACAACAGGCGCATTTTTATTTACACATCTACATGTGTGTGTGTGTGTATTTAGTTGTATAGAGACATTGTTGTTGTTGTTGTCGTTGTCGGCCTATCTGTTTGTCGTTTGTTGTTATTTTTGTTGTCATGCTTGTTCTACACGTTTCTCTAGTATCGACTTCCTTCCTTTGTTTTATCATATTAATAATGTTGTTGTCTCTGTAGTTGTTTTTGCTGTTGCTGTTTAATGAAACCCGTGTAAATCGTCTGAGGTTTCCTCCCTCATATTTAGTATTCCTCATAAGGCATGCCATATACTCATTGCTTACTTATTCACTTATTTTATTTTCGTTTGTAATTTATCACAAATAATTACGCATTGAGTTGAGTTGAGCCGTTTTTTCTTGTGTCTCTCATGCAGTTCGAGTTCAGGGTTCAAATTTAAAACAAGTTCAGGTAAAATTTTTGACAGGTTTCGGTCTGTTCGGTTTCAAATTCGAATCTCTCTCTTTTTGTCTTTTTCTGTCCCGCAGCATTTTGTTTGGTTTTTCAATGGTTTTAAGTTGTTTTGAGCATTTCTTTTGAGTGATTAATTTCCTGTTTATGGGTTTTACACGTATTTCTTCCTTGTGTTTTTTGCCTTGCCTTGCCTTTGGTCATTGCTGTTCTTGGGTTGCCCTTCAACTGCACAATTGCTTGAGCAATTTGAATGGAATGCTTTTTTGTTTAACCTTTAATTTTGATGCTTGATTGACAGGATTCACATTTACTTCAACCGAGGCGTGTCACTTTTCTTTGATTTTCTGTTGAAATTCAAAAGAAATCTCTACAATCCCAATGGTCTTGTCATCCGACCAAGGGAGTGTCCAATTAAGGATGATTTCTTTACTCCAAGAATATGTCCAAAAGCCCAAAAGTGGTGAGATGAAGAGTTGTCACTTGTTGGCGTTAACGCTTGCGTACAAATTTCAATTGTGTTTGGTTATTTAAAAGAAACCTGAGTTCAAAACCTTTGTTTTTCAAACTGTTGCAATTTCAACGTTTT
Organism: Phortica magna; assembly: GCA_037044515.1. Lineage (NCBI taxonomy): Eukaryota > Metazoa > Arthropoda > Insecta > Diptera > Drosophilidae > Phortica > Phortica magna. The sequence goes on from JBAMBP010002727.1 coordinate 10,243, forward strand.
CCGTTATTAATTAATGCAAATATTTGTTCATGACCACTTTGCATGCTTTGCATAATACTTTGTTTTTGCATTTTTGTCGTAACTCTCGGTACAAACCACACACACACACACACACACACACACATGCACAGACAGACAGACAGACAATTGGCTGCAACAGCTATAAAATATCTAGTCATGCAATGCAAATGTATGCACCCTACACACGCCAAACAACGTCATATGTTTAATTAGTATGTAAGTAAATGACTGAATGGCTTGAGTAAATGCATGAGTATGAGTGCATTAATGAGTAACTGAGTGAGAGAGAAAATGAGTGCATTGAAAATGACTCAAAATTTTGTTTATTGTAAACTTCCGTCCGTTGCTACCACAAAACCTAAAACGATCAACAACGTACAACCACAGGTAGCTGATGATATTACCTACTCGTATTGCCTGCTCGCTTCTAGTTGTTGTTGTTGTTATAGTTGTCGTTATAGCCTTACAGGTGAGTTGGGTTTCATATTGAATTTGAGTGCGTTTCTTTCAACAGTTTTCCGTCAGTAAGCGACTCAGTAACGTCAAAAGCGGCGTTTTGTATTATTTTCGCTTCGAAACGTTTAAATTTGTTTTTCGCGGCTAAAAAAAAAAACAAAATAAAACGTATACATTTGTTTATATATAACGTATTGCATATATTTAACAAATTTTATCGAAAAAAAATTGTGTTGAAAAGAACCCGCATTGTTTTTTTTGTTTTCTTTTGTTCTTCGACAAGTGTCACTTGTACTAATTTTGAAAGCAACCAAAAAAGAACAGAGCCCAATTAGAGCTTTGCTTAGTGGAGATACTGTGTAATGTGTTTATTTTTAATGTGCCATAAAAAGTAATCGTGAAAAGTAAAATAAAGAAGACATTCTCTAAAACAAAAAACTTATTTAGTACAAGTGTTGATGGTAAGCGAAATAAAACAAGTTCGTTCTACTTGAATTATTGTGCCACTTTTTTGGTTTTATTTTCTTTTGTATCTTGTTCCCAAATAATGCCAAAGCACATGCTTATGCTCATGCTCAACCCAACTGAGGAATTGTTAAGTTTTGCTTTTGTTTTCCATATATTCACCAAAAAAAAATATAAATAAAAGTCAAAGACACTTGTGTTGCACTCAAAAGTGTTCATCATTAGAGTACAGATTTCTGTGTGCCTACGTGACTGACATGAACATCATAGGCCAAATTGCTTGCAGTTCTGTCTTGACTCATGCCAAAAACAGTTGTTGCACACCTGCAGATTTAATGACAGGATTTTTTGTTTTCACAATACTTTTCAATTGAAATCTGATCTTGCGCCCCTCAATTTGGTATTTTTCAAATAGAAAATTGTTTTTTTTTTTTGTTTTTTACTTTCTAAGTTTAGTCAAGTCTTCATAGTTGTGAGTAATAGTATAGTAATTTCAATAATAAGCTAAAAATAAGATTGGTTACTTTTGAAGACTTTTTATTATAGAATGCTATAAACTTCGAATGAAATTAATTTAGGAAGCATTTAATAATCTTCGTTATAAATTCATTAGTTAACTACTTAATGATGTACCAATTCTACACAAATGAAATCTACTGGGAAAATCATTTAATTTTTAAAATGTTTTTTTTTAATAAATTAAGGAAGTCTGATAAAACGTCTCGTTGAACGCATTAGAACAATATAATGACTCATATCCAACTAACGATTTGTCGTTTCTTAAGGTTTTTCTGGCTTCTAGGGCTTATAAATAGTCAGACTCTTCAAAAATGCTGAGAATCAGCTGAAAATCTTACAGTAAAATCTGAGACAAATACTAATCCATGGAACCGACTTAATGGTTGATAATTTAAATGGTACTTTTAGATTGATTCAGCTGTGTGAGGTGTTCCTAGTGTATGATAACCTGACTGGGCACTGTCTCTTATGTTACAAGCACTGTCATGCATTACATACGACAATATACCATGCAGTGCAAGGAAACTGTTTGAATGCTAAGCTGTTGTATGTGTTGTGTGGGCCTATGTCACATAAGATAGCCTTCAAGGCAACATGTTTCGGACGGGTATCGCTCTTAAAGTCCTTTTCCAAAAGTTTTCTTTCGTTCTGATTGGTTGACAAAATGTTAGTCAATAAAGTTTTATTTAGCTATATGACTACAGGTGCGGCTATTAGGTACAGCTTGGTGGGGCGCTCTGTAATAAGGTTTCAAGCCAAAGATCTGTTTACAACTCAAGTATGACGAGTAATAAATCTTCGACTTATTATTCTTTTTTTTTGCATTTGCAAATTATCGCAATTCAAGTGTAATAATAATATTTAAAAATTGTTATTTTTAGCAGTCTTCCACTCAACGAAATTGTAGATGCAAATTGTTATGATTGAGTGGTTTTGTGCATTAAAAAAAAAAAATACAAAAACGTGCACATGTTTTTATCTTTTTTGCTTCTATTTATTGTTTGTGTCTCTGTTGTAGTTGTCGTGCTTGAATTCATTGCTGCTGCGGCTGTTGTTGTTGTTGCTAATATGCTTTGATAATACAAATTGATAGACAAATGAAACGCTAACGGAGACATAAAAACTCAGCTTTGTTAATTCGCATATTATAATTTTTTTGCATTATTTTTTGCATTTTTTTCTTTGCAAATTAAGTGAAACAAGGGCACAATTATCGCGTGCACTTCGAACAAGATCTGAGCTCATCTGAGCTGAGGACAATTATAAATATTTCATGCTCATTGTTTTAAGCAGCAACAAAACTATTTAGTACACAAGATTAACATGCTCAGCAAAGATAGATTGCAAAATATACAAAACAATTATTGACGTTACGCTCTTGACCTAGAAGCGTGTGTGTGTGTGAGTGTGTCAAGAAGAGGCAGAAGCAGAAAAATCGCAGACAAATTGTACGCATTTAATGCTTAAACAATGTTTTTGTTTTTTTTTATTTTTTCTCGTATTTTTTTGACATTTTTTTTCGATATCTTTTTTTTGGTTTATTGTCATTTTATGCAAGAACTGGTTTAATAAAGAGTGAGACAAGTTAAGAGTCTTTTAAAGTTATTATTTCTTGCAACTTGTTCGTTTCTGTCATGGTTGCTTGAATACAAAAGTATTTTTTTTTTCTGTTTTTTTGACATTTTGATTGTCATTTGTGCAATTTACAATGCGCCTCGAAATGTTTGCCTCAAAACACGTGACAAATTCAGCGAAAACTTTGACAGAATGAAACAATTTCCGGCAATGCGAAAAAGTGAAATTGCCTCTTGATATTTTTCTTTACTTTTATTTTGTTCTCAATTCTCATTTTTTTCGGATATGACAAACCCAATTTGTTTAAACATTTAAACTTTCTAATGAAGACTTTATCACTTTTTTTTTTTCGTCTTTTCGCAATAAATGATGTTAATTTCCATTTGAATAGTTGCTTCAAAGATATTTCAAAGGCGCGCACACACAAACACAAAAGATGTTAAAAAATTTCGCAAATAAACGCGCAAAAAAACAACAAAGAAGCTCAACAAAAATAAAACCTACAAAATTTAACAATTGAGTTCAATGAAGCGTAACGCGTATCAAGTCGAATGTCGCAAAGCAAACAAAAACAATGGCAGAGTCAAAAAAGCGCGATTTATTGGCTCAGCTACTGTCACTAGGCTAGGCTTCAGTTGGCGACCAAGTTACTGTTTCGGCCTCAAACATAACAACGAAAAAACCTAAAACAAACTCATTCGTTACCTCACCCTCGGCCGCTGGCACTGCTCAGCCTATGCTGCTCTGCCAATTTGGATAGTCTATCGCCGACACACTGAAAACGTTTGCTGCATTCACAGCTTCAGTACACTCCTGCTCCCCAACTGTTACCTCTGCCACTGTCAGCCTTTGCCTTTGCCTTAGTCGCTTAGTACAAGTTTATGTCAACAACTCACGAGTTTTTGTGTTGTTGTTTTTATTTTGTCTATTGAACTATCGGAAGACGTTAATTTATCGCGCTAACAATCGATCGTTTGCACATTTGTTTTGATCATTCAATCAATCACTTGTTCGCGCATTTTCGTTCATTTCGTTCGCTCATGATTGTTGATTGTTCAATTGATGCAAAAACGCTGCGCACACAAATAAATTTTCGTTAAAATAAACGCGTAATTAATTAAAGCGGCAAATTGTTGATTTTTACATAACTAATAATAATGACAATAATAACAATAATAATAGTAATAATAATATTGAATGATGTTTAAAATGGAATGCGTGCAAAATGGGTTAAATAAGACAGTTCGTATTCGTGCTTGGTGAAATGTTTGCCGTGTGCCTGGGCTACTTTTCTGCTGTTCGTTGTTTTGTCTCTGTGTATTACAACAGGTTGAACAACAGGTTTGCGCAGTTCAGAGTTGACTTATTTATTGTGTGAAAGGTGATTTTTTTTTAATGAAATTTTCAACAGATTTCAACATTAAAAAACGTTAAATTAACTTTTCGGTGGCACAGATTTTTTTTCCAACATGTTCGATGGGATAGCGTTTTTTTTAAATTTTTATTAAAATTTAATTTATATTTAATTTAATAAATAAAAGAAGCTTTATTATATTAAAAAAAAAATTATTAAAAAATATTTCCTTATGATTTTTCAATTTATCGGTCACTCTGTACATGTGTGTGTGTGTTTGTAATTTTGTATTTTTTTTTACTGTTCGATTTTACTTTCATTTGTGGAAAAACGCTTTTCTGCAAATCATTTTTACTTTCCTTTCCATAAGTGTGCTTTTATTGTAAATAACACAACATTTGCTTGCATCTGTGTGTGTGTGTGTGTGTGTGTGTGTTTATATATTTATCGACTTGTTTCAATTATAAAACGATTATTTGCGGCTTATAATTTTCTTTACTTGCGTTGCATTTTATTGTCATTATTTGTTTTTGTATAAATATTTATATTCGCGTATCTCAGTTGCGTCTTTACGCTTTGTGCATTGCTTGCGGATATCTATTTGTTGTTGTAGTATTCATTAGTGTATAACAACAACAACAACAGCAACAACTTTCAGCTCTAATTAATGCAACATTGGCGTTGCCGGCCAAAAGTATCTCAGCCGCCCAAATGAACTTTTACTTGTCAATATTTTCTTACACTTTTCTTGTGTTAAATTTCATATTGTTGCTGTTGCTGTTTTTGTTTTTGTTGTTGTTGTTGCTGCTGTTTTTTGTTTTGTTTTGTTTATAATTTGTCATGAGTATTAATCATTTTTGTCGGCTTTATGTGAAAATGTATCTGACATTTTGTGTGTGTTGTGCTTGTAGCTAAAATTTCGACGTAACTAACTTGAAATTGTTGTTGAACTTTCGCTATGTGTGTGTGTGTGTGTGTGTGAGTGTGTGTCAAATGTCAAGCGGTAATAATTATTTAATTATATTATAACTTTTTGGCGGACTTTGAATTTGGTAGCGCACATTTGCTTTGCCTTTAAATGGCAAACAAGGCAAAAAACAAAACGAAATGCTCATTAAGTTTAATGCATGCTGCCAACCAAAGGTTGATTGAACTTATTGTGTTGAGCTTCTTGGAAGTCGTCGTTGAACAGCAGCAGAAATGCTTTTGTTTGTTTGTGTTTGGGTTTTTTCTTATATACTCTTATATGAGTTTATCCTCAGTAAAAGAAACGAACTTGGAACTTGAAAATTATGGTCAAGTTGCTTGTAAACTTGGCACTGCCATTCAACGAGGTAACACACACACACACACACACACATGCATGTGTGCTGTCTATGTTAGGTGGCACAATATTAAACTTGTGGTTACGCGCGGTTGCATTTCATGCCGGTTGCGAGTGAACGAGCGAGCGAGACTTGACTTGACTTGACTCAACTTGACTTAACTTCGACAAGACGTGCAACAAGAACCTTTATTAAGTTTATTTTTTTTACGTTGAGCGCACAGAAGAGAAAAGTATTGCTAACTACCACGCGATCTTTGTGGCTGCCAACCATAGAGGCAACAACGATAAAACGATCTTTGGTAAAACGTCAAAGTCAAAGTCGTAAATTTACGGTAGCCTTTTTGCGCGCAACAACAACAACAACAACAAGAGTTACAAATACATAATAAGTACAGACATACATAATACGTACATGCGTACTTAGATATTGTTGTATCTTTGATTTCCTGCTTTTGCCCTTTTGCCAATGTTTGCCCCTTTTATGTCGCTCGCTGCAATGCTTCGCTGCTTGTACGTACGCCTTTGGTCTCTCAGGTGCTTCGCTTTACCTGTGTTAATAACTTGTAATTTGATGCAGTCTACGTCATTTCATTTATGGTTGCAGTTACTTTTGAGGGTTTCTTACGGTTTGACTTTTTTTCATTCTTTCTTTCTTCAGTTGCGTTACAGTCTGCTGACTTAGGGTGCTTGCTTTCTTGCTTTCTTTAATTATTTCTTGCAGTCAACACTATCATTAAGATTGTTGTTGTCGTTGTTGTAGTAGCCATTGTTCTAAGTGTCGCTTAACAGATACTTTTTCATAGAAGTCATATGCATTGCCATTGCTTTATAGTTTATTGTGTGTCATTTTTAACACGCCCGTTCTTGTTGCTGTTGCTGTTCTTCTTCTTCATTCTTCATAGCGCGTCGGCAACTTCAAATTGCTTTATGCAACAATGAGCTGAGCATTAATGCTTTTCTTTTGATTATTTCTTTTATCTTTCATTATCATTTGTTTACTTTTTGGCTTGTGTTGTTGGTCTCTATCTGTGTGTGTGTGTGTGTGTGTCGGTGTGTGCGCGTGCGTGTGTATGCAATAATCATAAAAACGGCGCCAGTTTTGACTTCGTGTCGAAGATTCAGCAGAAAAGCGAATTTAATCTTCATTTAAGCGAATTTTAATTTGTTTCTTTTTTTCATTTATTATTTTTGCACAAACACAGACACACACATACACACATATATATTGATGACGTTTGCGACGACGCACGGTCGCTCAGTCAACTCAACTCAACTCAGCTCAGTTACTGTGCAAATATTTATATGGTCAGCGAACTGAAGTTGATTTTTTTCACCTTTTTTCTGTTTTTTTTTTTTATTGTTTATAATTATGGTTATTTTTGTGTAAGACTAAGCAAAAACAATTGAAAAGCAAAAACAACAAAAAAAGGAAGTATTTTTCATTTTCATTTGGCAATTCTTCGACAGTTTGTCATCACCTTTGTTTTTCTTTTGTTTTATTATTTCTGTTGCTGTCTGAGCATGATATCATCATCATCATCGTCATTATCATTATCATCATCTTTGTTTCAATTTTAATAATTATTTATGACGTTGTGATAAGAGCTTTGCTGTGTCAAAAGACAAACAAAGTGTTACCTTGTTGATAAAAGGCAGAAAGGCAAATATTGAGATAGTCGTCTATAAGTAGAACAACATTGTTTTGAGTGTTGTGTTGTTGTCTTTATCAAAAGAAGCTGTTGTTGAATAAGTTCACTTTTATTTTTGTTTTAATTTTATCATTTTGCCTTTTTTTATAAAAAAGTACTCATAGTTATTTACAAAGAGTGGGACATCTGTTCATGATTTGAGGGAGCGACATGTGTTAGCAAATTGATTGCTCATAGTTGTTTTGTTTCAATATTTGGCTTGCCTTGACTTATTTTAAATATTTCATTGTACTGTACACCTTCTTTGCCTTTACTCACTGTTTTCTATACATTGATTTTACCTTCTTATTACACTTTACTGTACTTTTGCTTGTCTCTCTCACTCAACTTTGCTCCTCGCCTTTATTTGACATTTTTCCATACTTTTTTGTAGTCTATACTTTGCTTAGACTTCTGGACATATATCACTTTACCCTTTTTTACTACACTCATCAACTAGATTTGATCTAGAGTTTCCTCTTTTATCCATGTTTTCTTGAGATTATCTGTTTCTCACTCCTTACTTTGCCATGCTTCACTGTACTCTTTTTGTTGTTCAGTGTTCTTAGCACATATCACTGTATTCCACGCTTTAAATTGACAGCTTATCCTTGTATCACTGTGCTTTGTGCTCACTCTCTATTTCTCGATTCTATGTACTCCATGCCTTGACTTGTCTCTTTTGCCATACTTTTCTGTACTCAACAACAGAATTATGATTTTTTTTAAATTAATTTTTAATTATTATTTTTGTGTTTTTTTTCCATTTTACAATATTTACCCAAGTGGTTTCGGTTTGCGTTCTCATTATCGGCACATGTTTTTTCTCATTTCTGTAAGTTTTGTTAACCGAAATAAAATAATTTTTGCGTATTTTTGTATTTATTTATGTCGCCCAAAAATGAAACGAGTTTCGAATCAGACTTTCTTTGTTTATCCTTAATTTTTGTTGTTGTTAGTGTTTATTAAGCAAGTTTACCGAGAAACACAGAGACAATAATCATGTTATTCATAAATTAGCAATAATGAAAAACGAGTAAGAAAACCAGAAATAAAATATAAAGTAGAATTTTTTATTGATAAAAATGCTCATAAAAAACAAAGCAAATGAAGCGCTTCAAATTAACAAATTAATGCCGAATTAAATGAATTTTATTTGTTTGCGCTTAGAATTGTCTGTCCGTCCGTCCGTCGGCCCTCAGTCAGTCAGTGAGTCAACCTTTCACTTTTGCTGTGCATTTTGCAAGGTTTCACTTTCATAGAGAACCGTTTTAGATATTGTATATTTTTATTATTATTATAAGCGTGTTTATTTTATTTAATATTGCTTATTGTTGTTGTTTGATTTTTAAATTTTTTGTATTTTTTGCATTTTGAACGCACATAATCAGACAATATTCAATGTCATTGTGTTTGCCACACACAATGCCGTGAGTTAGCATGCAAATTTATTATAAATACGTAAATCAGATTTGAAAAAAAGTTTTGGAATTTTATTATTTTTCGTTTTCTTAAAAAACTTTGAATGAATCATTTGTTTTAAAAAGAAAAAAGCATATCATTTATAGCTGGAAGCGGTTTTCACCTCAACAACACGACAATAAAGTGTGAAAATATGCGAGAAACCGAAAAAAATACAAAAAAAAGACAAGAAATAACAAATTATTTAATCAAAACACAAAACACAAATTCTGATAAAAAAGTTATATGAATCACGTAACAGAGATGGGCGCTTTGTTGTGCTTGTTTGTTTGCTTGTTGATAAATTTGCTTAAGATTAACAAAAAGAATGTCGTATAATAAATGCTTTTGCACTTCTACTTACAGAACAAACGGTGAATGACTTTTGTGGCAGCGACCGGCAAACAGATACAATGACATCGCTCTATAAACCGCGCACCAGCGATGAAGCGCTAGCCGAGCATCTCAGTCTGCAGCGTGCAACGGCGCGCAAGAAACACATGACGCCAACGTTGATTAGAACAGTCGGTATTGTTGGCGGCGGTGGTGGTGGCATGGCAACAACGCTGCCACGTCACAGCAGCAGCAACAACAACAGTGAATTGCGTTTGCGCGCTGACTTGGAACCGACAACAATGTCGACAATGACATCGACGGCATCGGGAATTTATGTGATTGGCGGTAACAGCAGCAATCCAGCAACACTTGAACGTAAGCAACAACAACGTCTGTCTTGGCTTAATATGCGACGCAAAGGCGATGGCTTGGATGACTTAGAGATTGGCGGCGGTGGCAATGCTATGCCGGTGACACCATCGCCACAGACCACACGTAGTTACATCTCAACTGTGTCGACTGGCACGACATTGCCTGACAGCAATGCTGGCGTTGGCATTGGTGGCGCCGGCGGTGGCGTCGGTGGTGGTGGTGGCGGCGGCAGCAGTAGTGGCGTTGGCAGCGCCAGCGGCAGTGGTCGTAGAGTCGGCAGTGGCGGTGGCGGCAGCGGTCGCACAACAGCAACGTCGGGCCGCATTAGCACAAGTGGCATCATCACGCTCAGCGGCAGCAATAATACATTGAATGATATACATTCCGATTATCATAGCAACGACATAACCAACGATGATGTCGTTGGCCAACATTATCAGCATCAGCATCAGCATCATGCTGGCCAAATGTCAGCTGCAAATGGTGTCGTCACGCCCTCGAAGAATTTCACAGCGCATAATAACAGCAGCTTTAATATCGCCAATGGCAGCACTGTGAAATTATTGCCAGTTGCAACGGATGAGGATTCCAATCAACAGGTGAGTGAACGAGTGAATTTATGACTGAGTTATCTTATTTCAATGGCTTTTGCATACAAATGTTGTTGTGTGTGTTTTAAATTGTCTGTGTACGTGCCTGCATTGCGTAAATAGGTTAACCAAATTGTTTTTTCTTTTTTTTTTTTTGTGTTTCTCCGCTTTGCAATTAATTGCGTTGAAATTTATTGATTGAACGCGTTGATTAAAGTGCTCAATACAGCAGCAACTTCGAGAACTCAATTATACTCATCAGTTAGAAATTTCCGTGTCAATTGTGCGAAATTGTTCCAGTCTAACGAGATTTCTGTATAAAAGTGTGCTTCAGAACAACATATATGAGTCAGCTTGAGAATGTTGCTCTGAAGAGTTACTAAAAACAACAGATACTAATAAACGGTAACCCAAACTTAAAATAAGAATCAATATCTGAGTCATTTGTGCGGTGAAGTTATATCAGCAGCAGCATATAAAAAGAAATGATTCAGGATGCGTAAAATGTTATTTAAAGATTAAAACAATATTGAATACAGCTATGTTACACGGTGCGACTTATTACTTACATTAAACTAACATTGAATCTTTGCTTAAGAGCTTAATGTTAGATTGCTGTATGTGCTGTGTTGTCATAACTAACATTAGAGTATGAAACGTCGCATTTTCAGTTTTTCCTTCCTATAACTCTGCAGTCATGTTAACCTAAGAAAATGTTAAAGCAAAAAGGATGCAGAGCTCAAATCTGTTGTGAATTTTAGTTTAGCCTTGACTATAATAATTTATTTAGAGTTTCAATTGAAGTTTCTTTACATACCAAATGAAGTTTCTTATTTAAGCTAATTACCAAGACCAACAACATTTTGAACATTTACACAAGTCATGGTCAAGTGTAATGTTATGTTTGACTCTTCGATTTATTGACTTTTTCGCTTGATTTGAAGTCACGCTTAGCGCCTTTTGTTGATTAACGCATAGTAATTAATGTTATAACAAGTCGCAATTTCTTTTTTGCTTACTATTTATTGACCACAATAGGCTTGTTGTAGTTGTATTTGGCAACCTTGACTTGCCTCTGAGATTTGTTTTTGTTTTCGCACAATAATTTTTTGGGCGTTGTATTTGTTTGTTTTTAATTGAGCCCAAAAAATAATAATAATAATGAGAATTGTTTTTTCGTGCACAATTGATTTGTGGGTCAATGCGACTTCATTTGTCAGACGGACAGAGCGACGGTCAGGGGGAACGACAGACAGACAGAATAGACAGGTCCATCAAGTGTCAACGCAACGCAAATGTTGTTGAGAATAAGACATGCTTGAATAATTTAAATTTTCGCTGCCTTACAGAGCTTAATTCAGCAACAATATTGTTGTTTTCTATTGTACATTTGTTGTGCTTGCTCGCTTTTTTCTTTTATTAAGAACGCCGCCGTTCGCCATTTGTCGAGTTCAAAGTGCGTGAAAATTGTGCGTTCATTGTTGCATGAAACTGTTGAAGTTTTCAATTTATTTTACGTAATTAATGCTAAATGGTTTTAATTAATGCGGTTTATGCGCTCTAGACACTTTTATGTTGTGTCAGTGCATGGTCAACGCTTAAAGTGTTGATTAAAATTAAAATGTTCACAATTTCATTTAGAAGGCTTACGATATTAATCATTCTCAGTTGTTCTGAAGTGGCTTAACTTATGTTATTTTTAGAAATAATTATTAAAAGTTTTTAAATGAGCAATAAAACTTAAATTTAAATTAAAGAAAGTAGAATTTTCTATTCAAATTTAAAATTCAATAGTTTCAACGCAAAATGTCTATTTGCTGTTATTGGTCATGTAGCTGTGTGTGATTTTGGTCATGCGGCATTACATTTGTTCGCACAACTGTTAACTTCCGCTGTTAAGTTTTTTTTTAGATTAATCAAAAAACTACTGCATACTTGTAGGATGCGCTTAAAACCTCTCAAGAGGCGAGTGTGACCAAAGGAAACATGCGGCATTATTTTGCTAGACCTTTTTTGTTGTTTCATTTTAATAATTACAATTTGGGAAAGTTTTTCTAAAATAATATTAAATAAAAATAAATATTTTTGTATCGTCGAAATTGCTTTGAAAAATTAGTTTGTGCAGAATATAAATTCAATCATTATAATTTATTCAAAATTACTTGTAAAATTATTTTATCTAAGTCTGGACATTAAAACCATAATGGAACAGAAAAAAGACGTGAAAAAAGTTGTTGGCAAAAGCCAAATCGTTAAGCCTTTGTCGACGATAAAAGTCGACGGCAAACTTAATCAAAAGAAGAAACAAACCACAAAATTGAAAACCGCAATCAAAGGGAAAATTGGACTTGTGAGGAAAACTAACGGTGCAAAAAGTTTGCCAAAACAAGTTGCACACAAACCGAAACCAAGTCTGGGAAAAATCATAAAAGTGAATAAGAAGACTGGTTTGCCGTTGCACTACGATCGAACTGTGAATCGTGTCATGCGCTATGTCAATCCCAATGCCTTTGTGCGGCACCAGAACGCCGACGAAATTCTCGAAGAAATGCTTACCAAAGTGCTTACGAACATGGTGCTACAGTCGGGTTGCAATTGCTTTCAAAATCATGTGTTCTCCAAAAAGTTGATAAAGAAATTCTCGAAATTCCTGAGCAGTGCTGATCATGTTGCGCACAACAGACGCTGATGCACTTCCATAAAGATATGTGCTATATGTGGCATAACAAGATTCCTCAATGATAGTTGTCCAATTACAGCCATGATATTGTTTGTCTCATGTGTCTCATTGAAATACGAAAAGAATTTGTTATATAAGCCAAAATCAAAACAATTTTGCGCACAATTAAGTGCCTCAAAATTTCCATATATTTTTAGCAAAAAACAAAAAAGGAAACGCAAAATAAAGTCTTGTGAAAAGTGCATTATTAATAAATAATGTTACGCTCATTGAACAATAACAAAGCAACAATCGAAACGATGCCTAAGAAAATATGCAAAATATGTGAATTGTTGTTGGCTTAAAGTTGTACTGAGATAAGATAGAAAGTGTGTAAAGTCGCGGCATATTTCGATAAGCTTTTAATCATGATAGAGTGGCACGAAATGACGTCATAGAGACACGCCTTTCAGTTGGTTCGAAATTTAAACAAGAACGCTTTAGAGTGAAAGTCAAAATGAAAGTAATCGTTGACTCATTACGCGTCTTGCATACACATGCACATTTCAACTACAGACTTACAACATTCTGCATTGAAAGGTTACACAAGAATATGAATATATTTTTTCAAGTTATATTTTGTTTGCTACTTCATCGTCTTCTTCTTCTGCTTCTTCTTCACTCAAAATGATTTCATAAGGCGTAATCAAATCGTACGCTTAATACGCAAGACTGCACTACCGGGTTAGTTGGAGGCAAAAATGCAGATACATTAAGCAAAGGTACGCAGATACTTTACTTTAAATGACCATGGCATATTGTTTGTGCCTTTCACAAAGTTTTACTTATGTTGTTTTTATGTTTATGTGTGTGTGTTGGTATATGTTGCTTGTGGCGTTCACATGTAATTGGAGTAGCGCCCCAAAAGCATAGAAGCACAAACCAACTAACAAAAAATAAAAAATGTCACTTGGTCCGAGTTGATTGTAATTTGGTCGGCAAGTTTATGCTAGACTGCTCTTTGTAGCAATTGTTAGCGTGTTAGCAGTGTGACAAAGGCACGGAATTGAATGAAAGACCTAAAATCATTGCTCAATGCACATAAACAAGACACAAGCGACAAGAGATTCGACGCAGACACCGATCGTTGTTGTTGTTGTTGTTTGCTGCTGTAACTTTATTTTGTATTAAAAGAAAACATTTTCACACTCCAATTTCCTGCACAGACACACACACACACTCACACAGATACACAACGCAAAACAATTCATTAAGAGTAACAAAAAAGCAGCATGCGTTTCATATTACAGACAAAAAGACTTTTCTTTATTAACCATTTTGTTGTTGGTTTGCTTTTTGATATGAATTCAAATAAATCTATTTGAAATGAAGCTCAAGACGCACAAAAAAAAAGAAGAAGAGTATAAGAAATGTGTGAAAATAATAAATTAATAAAAAGTTTGGCACAGCAAAAGACCAAATGTGAGTTTTTATTGAGCTATCAAAAGATTTTATCGAAGCGCGTTTTTTGTTTGTATTTTTTTCAATAAGTGCGTTTTATAATTCAATTAAAGTAGCTTATTGTTGTTGCTTCGTTTTTAATCAAATAAAACAGTCAAAATTGTCTGTAAAAAAAATAAATAAAAAGTAACGTTCCAAAAGTCATGCAGCTCATTGACAATTCTTGTCAGACCGCGCCAAAAATTTATGAAAATTTCTAATAATTTATGCCAAACGACACATTAATAAATTAAATAAAAAAATTGTCATTCAAGCGAAAATGAAAGGCAAACAAAAATTCTACTTTAAGCAAAATAATCTTTTTTTTTTATTGTTAACATTAAATCAAATTTAATGCTTTTATACAATGAACAACAAAACAAGAAGTATTTAAGCCATGAATACTTTGTGTGTGCTCAAATTGTTGCATTCAAATTATTATTGAAGACGCTTTCCAAATAAGAAGGCGCTTACTTGACTGATTGCCAAACATGAACAATTAACAAAAAAAAAAGTTGAAAAAGAAACCCAAAAATTATATTAAACTAAACTAAAGTAAAATAAATTAATGAGTATAATGTAAGTCAAACAAAAAAACTCGCTGAGTAAGCAAAGCGCACAAATGTACAAACAGACAAGAGTAAATAACAACAAATGATTGAATCAAGCGACGAGCGTTGAACTTAACTATTTTGAAGCCATGAAAAATTTTTTAAAACTTATTTTGCATGAGCAGACAAATAGACAGACTGGCAGACAGACAAATGGATAGACAGACAAATGGATAGACAGACTTATGTACAGTATTGATAATGATGATGTTGTTGGCGGCGTTGGCGTTTGCTTAACTCCGCTGTCTCACTCACTTGTCTGCCTTCGCCTCGGCCAATTTACCATGTGAACACATGCTGGTTTGGTCAACGCCGCAAGTCAATCGTGCAGATTGTTAGCACCTTCGTTGCGTACATTTTTGGTTTCCGCTCGCGATAATTAAGTTTCATTACAAAAGCGGCTGGAGAAGTTGGCGTTACTCTATGCATTTCCCATACACACACACAATCAAATATCGCCTCGTGGTTGCTTCGAAAACAAGTGCCTTCAGTTGACCGCATTTAAATACAAAATAAAAATGCAATGATTGCTTTTTGGCCGCTTGCTTGTAATTATTGGTTAAAAGTCTTTAATTTGTGTTTCGGCGCAGCAACTTAAAAACATTTTTTATTGTTATTATTATTTTTGTCTTATTTATTTCCGTTGTTCATACGCGGCGTATGAGCAATCAAGCCGACCGGTGACCATATAAGCGCAAGTTTTATTAACATGTTTTTTTTCTTATATTTATTGTTATTTTGCTTACTTGTTGTTGTTTCCGTTCTCGGCTATGCAAGAAAGCTTAGTACTCATTGTGCTGAGCGCGCGAGTTATTTAAACCTTCTTCGTCATAGCTTTCAATTTAGTTCGTCTGATTTTAATTATTCACACGCCTGCTGAGTTTAGACTATTTTATTATTGTTTTTGTTGCTTTCTAAATACTTTTTTGCTTGCGGTTATATAATAATTATAAAATGTTTCAAGCTACACATACAAACTTACAAAGTATCTGCGAGTTGAAAGTTGCTTTGAGCTCTTGTTGTTATTTTTGCACTCTTGCAGAAAAAAGTATATTAACTTTGTCATGATGTTTGCAACGCAGAGAAGAGACAACTCAAACTTTATAAAATGTATATATTCTTGATCAGCTCAACGAGACAAGTTCATATAGCCATGTCCGTCTGTCAATGCGAACTCCTCCCAGAGTCTTAAAGTTAGCAAAAACAATTGAATGCAGGAAATGTTCTTATTCTTGCAGAAAGTTTTTATGTGAAAATTTGCTTGATCAAAATACTATAGCATATAGCTGACATATGAACGATCGGTCAAAAATAAGGTTTCTGTTAGAAAAACGTTTTTGTTCTTGAATATAAAGAAACCAAAGTTTTTATTAATGCTTGACTGTATTCCAAAGTTTTATAAGAATCGGACATAAGGGCGTGGCACCACCCATATAGCGAAATGTTTTTAAATGGGCTTTCTCTGTAAGCGGACGAGATACAAGACTGCAAAATGTAGTAAAGTATGACTGCATGGCTTTCTTTAAAACTGCTTATAAAGTAGGCGTGGCTACGAATATGATTCTTAGTAGAAATAATTGACAAAACGTTTGCAAGAGTATATAAGTTTCGGCAAGGCCGAAAATAGCTCTCTTTCAGGTTGTTGTTGTGTTTAGCATTAACATGTGCGCGCCTTAGGCCAACATAAGATAGTTCTTCTTCTTCTTTTTGTTTCTTTCTATTAACTGAGCATGTAATTTGCTGAGCTTGTATCATCTTTCAATGAATAATAATGGTGTGAAACAATTTAAATTGCCAACTAATCTTTAATGCTGACTAATTAAGTGGGGAAATGTTAATTTAGTTTAGAATAATTTAAAAATATATGCGGTTTGGGTGGTTTCACAACAACAAGTTTATAATTATGACTGGGAAAAGATGTCAGCGACAGTTTATTGGCCCATATTATATATAAAAGACTTGTTGGCTTAGACTTGTGCATCGTTTTGTGTTGTTGTTGAGCATCTTTGTGTTGATTTTTTAACAAAGTCAAACGTTGCACATGAATATAAGAAAAGTCCATTTAGGTTTGTCGCATACGACTGCCAGACAGACAGAAAACCCACATGTTGTTTTATCAAACGATTTGTTGGCGCACAACAAGTTACTTTTTATTGTGCCATAAGATACACGATTACAATAAATTACAAGCGCGTGTAGGCGTGGCAATGTTTGGTCGTTTGATTCTTGAGCGACTTTAATTAAAAAAATAGATGCAAAGCCCTTTTTTCTTACCCACACACACACACGCACGCACACATAATGAGCGCAAAATAGCAATGGCCGCGGGCGTGAAAATCAAAGCAATAAAGAAAAATTGCATGAAAAATGTTGTTAGTTAATGACTGAGCGACTTCAGTGGCAGTTAATTGTGCTATTATAATTATTATTATTTTTAGAAAAAAAAAATTAGAAATAACAAAAACATTTTACAACGCACACATGTCAAAATTAAAATGAATTGCAACAACAAAAAACTAAAATAACTGAAAATTGCAAAAACATGCAAACAACATGCAATGCGTTTGTTAAAGGGTAAGCGGTGCGGGGCAACAAAAGCAACGATTAGCAAGAAAATCGCAAGAAAAATCACTCAAGTGCATAGTATCTGAAGCTGCTGCAGTCACGCGAACGAACTTCTTCTGCGTCGCCCGCTTACTGATAGCGCGCGTTCGCTCGCTTGCGTACTTTTTGCAGTTACTGTGACCAATCTGATTGTTGTTACTGTTGCTGTTGTTAGCAACAACAAAAACAACAACTGTTATGCTAGCAGGCTTAAATCAAAACGGTCAAAACAGAAGAGCAGAAAATCAAATTCATCGCGAATAAAAACAACAAAACAAAACAAATAAGACAGACAACAATAGCGCAAAGTGTCTTCAGCAGCAAGGAGAGCGCACTGACTAAAGTAATAGAAATATAATAGAAAGAGAGAGAGCGAAACATAATAACAGAAACAAACAACGTTGTGACTTATAACAATTGTGTTGGCTGCCGCTGTGGCCGCTGTTGTTGCTGCCGATGATGGTGCGTTGGGCTCAGCTGACGCTGTCGGTCGCTGTTGGCGTTGTCTTTTTGGGCGCTTGCTTGCTTGCTCAGTCAGCCAGTCAGTCTGACAGACAAGCCAAGACAAGTTAGTTAGTTAACGCCGTTGCCATTACACTTTGCTTTGCTTTGCTTTGCTCAGTTCAGTTTACTTTTGCATTAATGAGAGCGAGTGTCAGTAGTCAAGTTGTTGTTCCATTACAAACGTGCGCGCGCGCTTCTACAACAAAACATAAAACGAAATAAAACAACAACAACAAACACAAAAAGAAAGAAAACCGTAAAGTTATTAATGAAATTTTTCGATTTTCCATTAATATTTTTTTCTACCTTTCTTTGCTTTTCGCATTTCTTTTGCCAACTTCTTCTGTGCTGCTTAATAACTGAAACTGAATTAAGACGTGCGAGTGAGTGCGCGCGCATCGAAAAAAACGGGTTGTCGTTCAACGGCGTTGGTTATTGTTGTGCCTTATTTTTTGTTTGTTTGCTCATCAAGTAATCAGCGCAGTCGCATGCGCTCGTTGCTATTGTGCACTTGCAGACGCATGTGCGGGCAGAAAAATTTAAAAAATAAATAAAATTTAATTAAAAAAATACGCGAATAATAATTTAACAAAAAAAATTTTATAAATTTCGTGTGTTTGTGTGCAATGGCAAAGCCTAACGGCACTTTAATAAGTACTTTTCGTGACGATGAGCTAATGAGCCAAAAAAAAATCGTGCATTGACTGTTGTCAATCTAAAAATAATAGTGCAAAGCAACACGGACATG
Source organism: Phortica magna (assembly GCA_037044515.1). Taxonomy (NCBI): domain Eukaryota; kingdom Metazoa; phylum Arthropoda; class Insecta; order Diptera; family Drosophilidae; genus Phortica; species Phortica magna. The sequence continues at coordinate 29,033 of JBAMBP010002727.1, forward strand.
GACACTGAAATATTACTCATACGCTGCGTGTTTTGCGTACTTATTCGCACGCACGGCAAATGACTTCATCGTGCACACAACAAAGTGTATTTCTTTTGATTTTTTTTGGACTAATTAGTGTGATTTAAACAAAAGAAAAAAGTGCGTTCGAAATTGTTGAAAATAACAACAAAATAAAAAAAAAAAAAAAAAGCAAATAAATCAAATAAAAGTCTTTCGAGCTGAAAGCTCATTTGCGGTTTGGCCTTTTATCTGCTTAGCGTATTATTTTTTTTCTTTTCTTTCTTTTTGAAAGCCACTTTTTTTTGCTTTTTTTTAAATATTTTTCTAAACGTTTTTTATTTTTTTTTTCATTTGAATTTTTTTGTTTTATTTTTAACAAATGTTTATTTGTTTATTTTTGCAATTAATTTTTCCGGTTTTAGCTTAGCAAACTATTTAAAAAAAAACAATAGAATTTTTCATTGACAAGACGCATAATAAAGCCAAATTGTTGTGCGTTGGCATGACTCGTTTTTGACTTGTATCTCTTTTTTGGTTTTGTTGTTGTTGTTGTCGCCTCGATTGGACACCAGCAGTTCCGCATTTTTATCACCTTCATAGCAAGAATTTGGCGTTATTAAGCAATTATATCTTGATTTTTATTGTCTTTATGTGAATTTTCGCTTTTGGCATTTCCAAAAAAAAAAGAATTAAAAAAAAATAATAAATAAACATTTTGTTTTATTAATGTAAATAAAATTGAAACTTTAAATGTTTGTGGTTTTGGTAAAAAAAAACAGCTATAGAAATTAAATTTTTAAATAATTAAATAAGTAATGAAAAACAATAAAAGCCTAAAAATTATTAATGAAATATTTACAAGGCCAAAGTCATAGCCAATTGTAAATTAAGGTCATAATTAATGTTATTGTGAACGTTAAAAAAAAAAAATCAAAGTTAAAACTTTAATCGGCTTTTTTTTTGGCTAAAATCACGCTGCAATTTTACGTTTTGGCCTTAACATGTCTAAATGCGTGGCGCGCCGGTAACAAATTAAGATACAAGATACTTGCATAAAAACTTGTTAAAACGTTAAATAAATAAACGGAATACAATAAATTCGAACAACAGCAAAATATGTGTCAAACTTAAAGCGAATAATAAACAAATAACTAAAAAAATCGAACGAATTTTTGCAATAATTTTGAAATAATAAAAACAACAAACCAAATAACAACAAAAACGAAATGAAATAACAGCAAAAATAAACAATAAAATTTAAATAAAAATACGCGAATGTGTTAAATAAAAAGAAGGAAACAAGTTTGTTATAAATTGTTAATAATTCAAAGCAATAAATTGAAATTAATTTTATGTTTTTCTTATTTAATCGTTGTGTCGTCAAAATCGGTGCAAAGTCTACGATAAAAATTTTAAGACTTTTTTATAATATAATATGAGAAACTCAAGAATTAATAAAATGGAAATTGAGAAACGAGGAAGGACAGTTTGAAGGCCTCCTTTTAAGTATACAATTTTTCCCATGACATTTTTAGTTAGCATCTTTGAAAGCACTAAAAAAAACTCGTTTATAAAAATTATACATGAAATAATAAATAAAAAATCCAATTAAATCTAAAGAAAATTAATGAATGAAGAGTCATTTCTCTAAATTAGAAATCCATAGAAATTCTTATAAAGAAGAACATCTGATATCACTACAATTAAAACCGACTATGTAAATTTATATGTGAAAAAAAGAAGTGCAAAAAATATACTAAAAAGACACACAAACCCATAAGCAGAAACACAACGAGTTTATAACAACGAATTATAATATAAATTCAGACAAAAGCAACAAATGCATGAAAATGACAAATTCATTTCAATCGCAAACGATAAACGTTACAAGATCTGTCCAAAAATGGAGATACCAACAACAAAGTATCTAGCAGATTATCTCTATGTTGTGCATGAGGATGTGCCATTTAGATATTATCGCAAAGTAAGTCAAATGCACAATGAAACAATGAAAACAAGAAGTTGAAATGAAAACTTTAAAGAAAAAATATAATATACAAAGAAAGAAAAAAGTTGAGATGAAGCAAAGCAAAGCGCGCAACTGAACCATTTTCAAATGACTTTTCATATAAAATGCCGGCTTGACGCGACTTGTCTCAACTTGACTTGACTTTAGTTGAGTTAACTTGGCTCGGTTTGGCTTAGCCTTGTTTTAGATCTTTGCTCAATATGGTTTGACTTAGTTTTTGTACAATTGTTTGTTTGAGTTTCATTTAAACAGATTCTCATTTAATGTTTTTTTAAAGTTGACTTTTCATTTTCACTGTAGTTTTTTTTTCCACTTCTTTTTCAACAACAACGACGTCGTCATAGTTGGTTTTGTTTTTATTGTTGTTGCTCATTGTTGGGTGTCACGTTGACAGCACTCGTTCGTTCGTTCGTTCATTTGTATGTCTACTGAATTTCTCTTGAAATTTTCATTGGCAGAGATCATTAATAACATCATGTGTTTTTCGCTTTTCTTAACTGTTGATTGCGATTTCTGATTTCTGATTGCTGATTTTTGAAAGTGAGCGTGTATTTTGTTTCGGTGCCTCATTTCGATTGTTCAAGTTGAAGTTCAAATGTTTTTATTTGTTTTTATTAATCATGGCGCATTCACTTTCTTTTGATTGTCATTTGAAACTTATGTAAACACATATGAAAATAAGAATAAATGTTTGTGCAAATGAAAAGTTGCTGGGCAAATAATAAATAATAAAAAGAAAATAAAAATTGTGTAATTTTGTTATTTTAGGTAATTTGGGTTTGTTGACATTTCAAGAGCGGAAGTGAAGTTAGTTTACAATATGCGATACAAGAACAGAAACCAAATAATTCCAGCTGTTCTTTGGATTACAAGCGGCAGCTGTTGTTCTCAGTAAGCAGAACTTGTTGTAGGTGTAAAATTACCTTCATTGAGACACTTGTTGAGGGTGTCAGTAGTTGACTATACACACTGTCTTGTAGTTATGATTTTCTTTATTTAGTTTGCAAACGACTTAGCGAAACTAACGGTATATCAAAGAAGCCGAACGAATAAACAGTTGTCTATTTTTTTATATGCTGGGCAGGCTTGTTAGTTTGTATGCTAGAATGGCGTATGTGTTATTTGGCATTGTGTCACATAAGAGTATGTATTGATTATGTAAAGCCTCACATTGTAAATGTAAGAACATTTTTGAAGCGACGATGGAACATTAAATTACAAAGTCTAAGCAAGATTTACATTGCTTCGCCGCACTATTAAAATAAGTTTTGAGTTATAACATTAGAAAGATTTATATTCTTATTATTATTATAACTATGAACTTTGTTATAATTTCTCTTTTATTACATATTTTTTGCAGACGAAATGCTCGGTCTTTCGGGGACTCGTGCTGTGCATTTGCCTGAATGTCAGTTTTGCGAATGTTGTACGATTTCCAAGAGAATTGGACAAATACGGCTCAGCGTATCTCATACCATATCTGACGCTACTCTTTCTAGTCGGCCTGCCTTTGATATTATTGGAAATATCAGTTGGGCAATTTCTGGGCCAAGGAGCCGCGCACACATGGCGTGCTTCGCCAATATTCAAAGGTAAGACCAAAAAGCTTTTAAGCCAGGAATGCAACAACCCTTTTTAAATGGTTGTGTGCATGTTTGTGTGTAGGTGTTGTGTGCAACAAAAGCTTAATAGCAACCACCATTTTATGCATGCAGCAATGAGCTTCAAATGAAAGCTTATTGCAACCTGCGCACAAACTATTGCAACTGCACTTGACCAGAGAACAAGACTCGAGTGTGCTGGAAAACTTTTTCAGTCATATTGTTTATAATTCTCAAGTTTCTATTGGGCAAAGGAGCGTATAAATAAAACATCCTTGCCATGTGCATTTGGGGCGGTCTTGCATTCCGCAGTCAAGCGGTTGGACACAACCCGCATCCATATAAATTGTGTCACAACTAGTTACGATTGACCGAAACACAACAATGAGGGGAACTACTTGAACTTTCGTCATCTCTAAAACAAACAAACTTAACAAAAAAATCTACTGAACAAAAAAAAAACTCTAAAATTCAACAAAATATACCGCAAAACGACACACACACTTATACAAACAACTCGAAAAACTTAAAATGATACAAAAATTACTAACAAAAAAAAATTAATCGAAACATCAAAAGAAGAAGTATGAAACATGAATATATAAAGACCAACAAAAAAAAACTAGCCAAGAACAAACAAGCAAACAAACAAACAAACAAATGAACAAACAAACAAAAATTATAAAAAAAATTGTGCTACCTAAAAATCAACATCAGGACATGCAAAAATAATGATTAAAAAACGATGAGAAAAAAAAAACACAACAACTACACTAACAACACACAAAGCTGCTGCGCTTACAACAAAATGAAACTAACAAATATGAAAAAAAAAAAAAAGTAAATTACAAAAAAAAAAAAAAACAAAAGTATCAAAATTCTATACATTATATGTATATCAAAATAACAAAAACAACAACAACAACGCATAATGTGTGTGTCCCGTTCGTGCAAATCGAAAGGTTCACTTTGGCTGTTGTAGCGTAGCAAAGCGTGCCCTCCCCCACAAAAATCCCATGTGGGGTGGGGCCAAAATGTGAAAGTGCACGACCAGAGTGAATCTCTACTAAAAATAACCATAGAGACGTTTAAGGCAAATTCTAAATGAAACAATTGTAACGCAAATATTATGGCTAAACATAAAAAATAAAAAAAAAAAAAAAAATAAAAAAATAATAAAACACAAAAAAAAATCAAAAAAACGCAAAAAGCAAAAAATCATTCAAAAAAATTACAAAATGCAACAAAAAATTCCAAAAAAAATACAACAAATAAATGTAATAAGTCAACACAAAGCAATTCAAATCAGGTTACTGACCAGGAATGCCCTCGTGTGATCGCCCCATCTTTTTATTTTTCTTGTTCTTGTTGTTTGTTGTATTGTTGTTGTTGTTGTTATTGTTGAACGGTACATTGAAACAACAAAGTACAACAACATTTGTAATAGTAAAGTTTTATTTTTCTCGTTTTCTTTTTGCTAATTACACATTTTCATATCTGTATATTTGTATAGGCGCTGCCATCATTAGTCGCTTTGCTTCTTGGCTCTCAGCCGTTTGGATCTCTTTGCAAGCTTTGCTCGCATTGGCCTATATTGGCAGCTTCGCGGCCAGCGCAAATCCGCTGCGTGAATGCGCCAATCTCAAGCTGAATTCGGTGAGTTTTTCTTTACTTACTTTCTTTAATTTAAGCAATATTTAATTAATTAATTAATTTGTTATTTGCAGAATGGTTACAGCTTGAATAGCATCAGTGGCCAGGAATGCCTGCAAATCACGTTTCTAACGCCATTCTGGCAGAATCCGTTGTACTTTGGGTTGCTCTCGGCGGGCTTGATTTGCATATGGATTGTGGTTATGTTATGGTATGTAATATTTCATAAATTAAGTAAATTATTTAATAAAATTCTCTTCACTTTTAGCACACACAATGCCAAAATTTTGCGTCGCAGCCTTTTCGTTTTGGGCCTTGTCGGTTTTGCATTGCTTTGCGGTCTGACCGGCTTGGAGGTACGCAACTCATTTGTACGTGATTTCTTTCCCGAATTGTGGCCGTTTGAGGCGGCGTCGCTTGCCGAAAGTCATATTTGGTTCAATGCATTGATGCAAGTGCTCTTCTCCATCAATGGCGGTTTCGGCGCCTTGCCCATGATTACGGGCAAATTCCTATACAAAGGTGACGCTGTGCGCACATCGATTGTCTACTTGTGCTTCAATTTGCTGGTTAATGCCATTGCCGTTACGCTCTTCATGGTACAATTTGATCTGTCGGAGAATTCGGGTTACATGATTGATGAACTGAAGCCGTTGACCGCTGTCTATGATCGCATACACAATGATATGCCGCAGAGTGAGCTGCTTATGCGTCTAATACCGTCGCTAATATATGGTCTCGTTGTGATTACCGCATTGGTCTCGATCACCGTGGCGGTGTACACTTCAACGCGCTTAGTGCCGCGTCGTCCGAACTATGTCATCTGTTTGATTGGGCTCGTTGTTGCGGTCATCTCATTCTCGGCGCCGAAATTCATTATTGCACGTGTGTTAGATACGCGCATCGTAGGCACAATGGTCATTACGGCCTTAGTATTTGAGCTGATTGCCATCACATGGATTTATGGCGCTAAGAATATATACACCGACTTGGAGTTCTCCATTGGACGTCCGATATTTCGTGTCTGGATGTCATTGTGGTGCATTTGCCCGGCCATACTGACTGGCTTGTTGGTGTGGTGGTGCGCCGACGATGACCAATACGATCTGCTGGCCGATTATATGCCACGCTGGGCGCCAATAATATTCGTCTTGCTGGTCATATTGATTATTGCATGCGTACAAATCTTTCGTCAAGTCGAGTATAATTTCTTCGGCATGATCTGTGAAGCTTCAAAGTCAGCCAAGGAATGGGGACCGGCAGATCCGTTGGCACGTCATGCCTGGAAGCAGTGGCGTTCGGTTTGCCAGGACACGGGACGTCGTGATTTCACTTTGCGTCGTCGCGGCACACGTGACTACACGCACTCCATCAAGAAGGGTCAATATTCGACATCGAATAAGTATGCCAACAATAGTCAATTGGCGCAGCAACAACAACCGCATTGGAAATCATCGACGCCTGGCAATAGTTCACCCAACTATAGTGGCTCCATGTTTGGCGACTCTGCCATCGAAGAGGACATTAGCGTTGACAAGTTCCCAGGCATTAATACACAACAGTTTGTGCCATTCCAAACGAACGATGGCAAGCCATTGAGATACTCCAATCGGGTACGTGAAAGAGAGCGCGGCCAGCGTTCAAATGCGCCACAGCCACAAACACATGTAGAACGCATTGCCGGCAATGGCGAGAAGCATCGCGAGGTGGTCTATATCCGTCGTATGTCGGATGGTGGCGGTGGCGTTGTGGCACGTGCAGGCGGTGCGTTGGGCCAGCATGCAACGCGTATTGAAATTTCGCCATCAAACGAGTCGATAACTTATGGCGAAATAGTCCATGGCGGTGGCGTAGCACGCAATCCATTGGGACGTTCCACAGGCTGTCTGGCAACTGTCGGTATCTGTCCTGCGACAAATGCTGCTGCATCGGCGGCGCACATTAAACGCTCAGCGAGCTCAGTGGTGAGCGTGGGCGGTCACAAGTTGCCACCGCCAACGTCGGCATCGACTGGCGATCATATTTGCTGGCGAAAATTTAATGTTAATCCGGAGGAATATTCCACCGAATTGTGATTACATGCGAATGAAAAGAGCAAATACAAGCACACCAAACGACTAATCATTCCAACTAACTAATTAATTAACTAATAAGCCAAATTGGGCGATTAGTAATTGCACTAACGAAACATTCACATTTGAAAAGACTTTTTGTACCCAAGACAAATTATACATATTTCATTTAATTTTGTTTGTATTTAGTTAATGTTTAGATTTTAGTTATTATTTATACGTGTCACTGTATATAGTTAATGTATCTGTAGCTTTAAATGTATCTAAATGTTGTTGTCATCATCACATAAGTTAAACAATAACACAAATATGTAATTGATAAGTTTAATAGTAAAACAAAATAATTGTAACAATAATTGGCAAGCATTTGTTTAAGTTTTAAGCACATTAGATTAAAAATCTCATGGCAATTCGATTTGATTTTATTGCCAAGCTTATATATTTGTTGTAATCATATAAAAATTACATACGTGTATGTGACTTGTGCAAAATTTGTGTTAAAGCGAAGCATAGAACTTCAAAGATTAAACGATAACAATTGAAAAACGAAAATTAGGTTAAGCGATTAAGTTAATTGTGTATGTATGTAGATCATGAATGTTTGTCATATGATTTAATTATAAGAAAGAAAAAAAAAACAAAATTATGTAAAACCGAAAACAATTTGATGAAATACATAACAATGTAATAAATATAAAAAAAAAAATTGCTATTCGATTCCTTATTTTATTTCAAGCCATTTTTTAATAACTTTTTTGTGTACTTCCGTTATACCAACACATTTCGAATACGTTTTAGTCACCCTGTAAAATTAACCCACAAGTAAGAAAACAGGCGAAATATTTTCGAAATGAATATATATTGCCTGCACTTGCTCAAAGAGTAATTATTTATTCAGTACGAATATATTTTCCCTGTTTAAATGTTATATTAAAAATGAAATAGGCTCCTGTCCACTTATATGCATTCATACAAAATTTCGTCAAATTCTCTATGATAATGATTCAATGAATGAGGCAGTTGATGTGGTTTATGTTTCGGTTAAGTCACAATAGAATGTCAGTTGAACAGACACGAGCAGTTTCGAAAAAAAGAACGAATAGAATAAAGCTAAGGTGGCAGCACTTATTGTGTGGACACGAACTATCGAACAGCTGATTAAACGAACGTGGAAGAGGAAGCAAGCGACTGGGAAAATTGGCTGAAATTGGGGAGCGCGCATAAAAAAAAAGGAAAAAAGGAGACTTGGCTTGCTAATACAATTCCGAAAGTTATGGCCGGACTTATGCACTTAACCAGATTGTGTAGTAGACAACAACAAACACTTACTAATAGTTACGGCTTTGTGCATTGCAAATTTCGAATTGGTACAACAACAGCAACAACAACATCACATGGCAAACGCGTGCAAAAACAACTGGTAAGTTGGCATACGCGTAGGGCGCTCAAGGCCACAGCGACAATTTTCTTATCTATCATAGATATGCATTTCGTAATATGTTTTATTTACTTGAAACAATTGGCATTAGAGTCGAGACATTTTTAATTTGAATATGATAATGAGCGCTGATAATGATTAACAAATATATCAGTAGCAAAACTATTTTATGGGGAGGGGTCAGGCAACAATTTGCGTGTGTGTTGTTTTGGCCTTTTCGAAATTGATGCAACAAAAAAAAAAAATGTATGCTAAAATCTTTTTTTTTCTTTCCTTCGTTGCAGAAATTGTAAATTTTTTTTTTGTAAAACTAAAAGAGAGAGAAAAAAAGAAAAACAAAGCAAATCAAAAAAGACGCAAGGCCAAGACAACACACTACGTAAATCGTATTTTGAGTGAACCACTTGTAGGAACAATTGCCAAAGACCACAGCATGGGACGCACACAACGCAGACGGCTCCGTCAGCAACGCATGGTCAGTCTCCCAGCCGCTGATGAGCCAACCAACGACTATCTAACAGCACTGCACCGCTATCTACATGGCTACGGCTGGCGTAATGAAACACAGTTGGCAGTGCGTCACTTTCCGAACACAGGACGCGGTATACACAGCAAGTCTCGAAAATTCAAATCAGGCGATGAATTAATACGCCTGCCAGCAGAATGTCTCGTTAGCGTGAGCTCAATCGAATCTGACGAAACTTTTAAAGCTCAGTTTGTTGTGGAAAAATTCGATGATCAGAAGAAAGTATCATTTCAAGCGTTGCTTGCCTGGTATTTACTGTATCAACAACACTTGGAGAAAATGGGTAGCTCTCGCCTATCGGGTTACTTGCTATCGTTGCCCACAAACTTTACAACGCCATACTTTTGTACACTCGCTGAGTTGCAGTGCCTGCCCGAGGCTATATTGGAGTGCACCGTCGCACAGAATCGCAAAATACGCGATTCTTTTAATAATTTGAAATCCGTTTTTGGCACACAAGAAGAATGCACCTGCTGCAATCTACAATATTTCAAGGAGATCTTTACATTGTCAGAATTTAAGTACGCATACTTTGCCGTCAATACGCGCAGTATTTTCCTTAACGCACGTCAGCTCAAACCTCGCAAGAGTTTCTTTCAGCCGCTGCTGCTCGATGAAAGCAACATGGCACTGGCACCATTTCTCGATCTCTTCAATCACTCGGATCGTGTACAAACCAAAGCAACTTTTTTGCAGCGTGGAAATAATCCGGCACAGTTTGATTATGTCCTAACATTGGAGCATTCAACACAGGACATTATCAAGCCATACAATCAACTACACATCCGTTATGGCACATATAATAATCTCAAATTGCTCACTGAATATGGCTTTTTTATGCCACAAAATGCTCATGATTATTTTGAATTTTCGCTCTTGGATATTGAAAATCTTATAAAGTCGGGCGTTGTTACAGCCACAAGACAAAGACATCGTAATATCTTTAAGTTCATACGTGAACATAATCTATCTGATCAAATGTTTGTACATTTGGCCGAAGGTTACTCGCACAATTTACATGTTGTACTGCATCTGTTTTTCAAGCAGGAGAGCTTCTATCCGAACGTACTTAATCAGCTTGTATTTGGCGATGCATCGCAACTGGAGGATATCGGTGAGGAGTGTCGTGCTTTGGTCGACTATAAAATACAGGAATATGCACGTTATGTCTGTGGATTGCAGGAGTTGCCGGCGTTGAGCGCAAGCGGCGAAATAGCATTGGAGTATATGTTGGAATGTGTGCGTTACCTAAAAGCGTACAAGGAGACACTTTCTGATTTTAATATAAGTGATGATGATATGAAGTCCGAATAAGTTAGTTTTTGCCGTTAAAACGGCTTTAAAAAGTCTTTAAATAAAATTTCATCAATGTCGTTGTTACTTCGAGTGTTTTTTTTTTATTTTTTTTTTATTTTGGTTTTTGTCTCTCATTCATATTTCTTTGCAGCACTATTCTACGCTCAGTGCCGTCGATGAGAAAGAGAAGAAGAAAAAGATAACACCATTTACACCCACGCCGGGCAATAAACTACTGGGTGGCGTCTTTGGTCAAAAGGCAAAAGGTAACCAATTCTAACTTGACCTCAAAAAAAAAATAAGAAAAAAGAATGACACTCCAACTATCGTCAATAAGTAAGCTCAACATATCAAACATGTTTGCCCACTCAATGTTGTGTGGCCCTGTTAATTGTGTCAAAGCTTGTTGCAAGCTGTGTGCTAAGCAAAAATGAGGTTAAGTTCGGACGTAAGTTGTTTCCGGGCCATATTTGTCGTCACAACTGTTGCCGCTTCTGCGTTACTTATCTCCTGCTGCCTGCACTGCGACTAAACCACTTAAGATATATGTATTGTTGTGCAATTCTGCTACACTTGTAATTAATCCTTCAAAGTTTGCTTTAACCACTTTTTATTTGTTCTAATTGTTATTTTTTTTTTTTTTTTTATTAACATGTTTATTGAGTAGTTTTTTCTTTAGTTATTGCTTGTTTTTTGTGTGCTGCTGTTTGGATCTTATCTGTTGAATTTAGTAAATCTGCACAGGTTTAACATCGACAGCAACATCAACAGTAGCACACCAACAAAAACAACAACGTCAGTCATTACGACAATGTCACATTCATCTAGGGGGCAGCAGTGGTGATGGGGGTTCAGCTATTGGTAAATTAGATGCGCCCGAGGTCACCTCAAAGGATATGCTGCGTGCCATGATGGCATACATTTGGCCAAAAGAGGATCCCCTTGTTCGTAAACGGTAAGTTTTTCTAGATAAATGCCATGAAATTTAATTAAATTGTTTATTTTGTAGGGTGGCCATATCGTTGGGCCTGCTAGCCGGCTCCAAAGTTCTCACCGTCTGTGTGCCTTTTATGTTTAAAGGTGCTGTCGATACGCTCAATACACTTAATACACTGAATATGGACACACCGCCGGAGACTGTGCTCTCCGTAGCATCGGCCATGCTGCTTGGCTGTAAGTATTTGTCTTTAACCTCAAAGTGCTTTGTTAAATATTTGTCATACACAGATGGCATTGCACGCGCTTCTGCTGCCGGTTTCAATGAGTTACGCAATGCTGTTTTCGCCCGTGTGGCACATCATTCCATACGTAAGATAGCGACAAATGTGTTCTTGCACCTGCACAATCTGGATTTAGCATTTCATCTAAATAAGCAAACCGGTGCATTATCTAAGGTTGGTCATGATTATAGACACCACTGTCTTGAGTTTTACTAACACTTCGTTATCTACTTCAAGACAATCGATCGCGGTTCGCGTGGCATTAATTTCGTATTGTCAGCGATGGTTTTCAACATAGTGCCAACAATCTTCGAATTGGCACTTGTGTCGAGCATACTGGGCATTAAGTGTGGTCTCGCATTTGCTGGTGTGTCGATGGGTTGTGTCGGCGTTTATGCACTCTACACCCTCAGCGTTACACAGTGGCGTACGAAATTCCGCGTCTACATGAATCAAGCCGAGAACGAAGCTGGCAACAAAGCTGTCGACTCACTCATCAACTATGAAACTGTGAAATACTTCAATAACGAAAAGTACGAAGCCGGTTGCTACAACGAAGTACTGAAGAAATACGAGGCGGCCAGCTTGAAGACAAGCTCCAGTTTGGCTTTGCTCAACTTTGGCCAAAATGCCATCTTCAGTACTGCGCTAAGCATAATCATGTTGTTGGCCGCAAAGGAAATTGCACATGGCAATATGACTGTCGGTGATCTGGTAATGGTCAACGCTTTACTATTCCAACTCTCGATACCGTTGGGTTTTCTGGGCAGTGTGTATCGTGAGGTTCGTCAGGCGTTGCTTGATATGCAATCGATGTTCACACTCATGAATGTAGACAGTCGCATACAGACACCCGCTGATGCGCCACCATTGATTCTCGACTCGAGCAATGCATCGATAGAATTCCAAAATGTCAACTTTGAGTATGAGCCGGGAAAACCGATATTCAAGAATTTATCATTTACCATACCTGCGGGTAAGAATATTGCATTTGTCGGTGGCTCTGGTTCGGGCAAGTCATCAATGGTGCGCTTGCTGTTTAGGTTCTTTGAACCGAATGCGGGTAAAGTGTTGATTGGCGGTCAGGACATAAGCAAAGTCGATATTGATAGTCTGCGCAAAACGATAGCGGTCGTGCCGCAAGATTCTGTATTATTCCACAATACCATCGAGCATAATATACGTTATGGCAATTTGAACAAGTCCTTGGAGTATGTACAGAATGCTGCACGCATGGCGGACTTACATGAATCGATCATGAGTTGGCCCAAACAGTACAATACGCAAGTGGGCGAACGCGGCCTAAAATTGTCCGGAGGCGAGAAGCAACGCGTGGCGATTGCTCGTGCAATATTGAAGAATACACCCATTTTGATCTTTGATGAGGCGACAAGCAGTCTGGACTCCATAACGGAGCATGTAAGCTGAATGAATTAAAACTCTTTATAGAATCGTTTTTAAAATGTGAAACTTTTTCAGAACATACTTCAAGCATTATCACGCGCAACAAAAGATCGCACCAGCATTTGTATTGCCCACCGATTGTCGACAGTCAAGGATGCCGATGAGATACTTGTGCTAGAAAATGGGCACGTTGGTGAACGTGGTACACACGCTGAATTGCTGCGCAAGAACGGCTTGTATGCGCGTCTCTGGGAGACGCAAACATTACAATTCGATCCGAAAGATGACGAAAAAGAGGCTAAGAGGGCTTATTAGTCTATCGATGGTTTGGTTAATTGATCGTCCGTCTGTCAAATTGTCAGTTTAGTTACCATAAGTGTTAATGATTTTTTAAATGCGTAAACAATATTCTTGATACAATATTAACATAGGAAAAAAGTCAAAGTTTTGTCACTTGTAAATATTACAATATATAAATAATTGTCTAGTTTTTAAACATAAAATTAAAAAATGATTTTTTTTTGTATATATCGCTATAACATCAAGCATTTATTATCCATTTTATCACTTGTACATTTGTTCTAATAGTCATTTTATAAAATGCATCTATGTATATGGTATATCATATAATCATTCATTCTTAATCTCTCTCCCGCAGCGCCAGCGGTATGGGCACATCGTAGATCAAATAGAGCAAACAATTACCCACATGGTTTAGAAAACGTTTATAATTAAGTAGTCGTTCTTCGAATTCTTGCCACAGCGGCAACATAGCTTTTTCGCTCTTGAGATCAACATCCAACACAATTTCCTGCTCCAACATTGTCTTATTTACATAAGTGTACAAATAGGATGATGGTTTCAGGCCAATCGTTGTCACATGATGCATGCCACTCTGCAGACCTATGCTCTTGCCGGCCGTCAGGAAGTAAGCCTCTTGATCGTCATCGCTTTTGAAGCGTACATTGCCCTCCAGTATGGTCAGTGTGACATTTGTCAATTCAGGCGCTATGTAATTATCTAAAGTGAGACCCGGAAAATCTGCAACAAATATCACATCCGAATAGTTATTCCAAGCCAGCACCTCATTGGCAATGGTCTTCAATTTGGGACGCATATGATTTAACTCATTCAGCAGTGGCAATGACCACGCGGTGCTTTTGAATGGTGACCATTCGGCTTGCAATAGATCAACGCGTGGATCAAAGACACGTTGCTGAAAGCGTCCATTCATGGAACACCAGATATCAAAATAAATCGAGAAATTTGCACTGGCAATTGGACTCCGCTGTGGATCGCGTGTCATTTCATTATGTACGTTCCTCTCGATGCATTTAGCATATTGCAGTGCCATGTCTGCATATTTGGTCCAACGATCATACTCCGTAAAGGCATACGGATTAAGGAAATGCACTTGTTGATTGCTATTATCGACGATCTTAATGGATATGAGTACGGTGTCGTAGGAGTGTACCATCATGTCCCAAGAGTAACCGTACAGGCCGTTCGTCCAGTTGTTGTAGCCAACGGTTATGAAGTGCGAATAGGGTAGAAAGAGTTGCAACGCACAGTAGCTGAGTATAAGCCAAGCACGTAGTTTTGCGCAATACCCAGGAGGCGTGGCACTTGTTACCACAACAGTTTTGCCAGCAGTCGAGACAGGTGAGTCTACCTTGGTTAAATCCTTTGGTTTCTTTGATATTAAGGCTTTTGATTTACAGCAAATTGCGGCAGTTAAACCGCGGATGTTCAACTTGCGCGGCCAATCGAAGCCAAAGAAAAGCGGCACCTCGGCCAGACAGACCCAAGGAAACATTCCTGCGAACGATTTGTTACAGAAATAAATATCTTACCACTCAGTCTGGAGATTTTTGTTTGGCAAACGCACCTATGACAAATAATCGTGAATTCATCAGATGAAAACTTAACATGAAAGGCGTAACGAGTAGGCGTGTCTTCTCGCAGGTCATAAAAAAGGCGATGGAAAAGTCAAATATTGCCGTAAACCAATGTACGATTATCAAATCAATTAATTCCGACTTTAGAAGTGTGCGAAAGGGCGCAAAGACCCAATGACGGCTCAGACTGGACATGGCATAGCCCGATAGCCACTCAGCTGTGAGCTTCTTGAGACCAGCGTACATGTACAAAACGAAAAACTGAAATTTAATAATAAAATAGTTCCAATATGGCACAGTATCGGGCAAGGCGGGATTCAAAAATTTGTCAAGTGCGCTGTGAAGAACAAAGAAAAAATTATTAAATGTGAGGTAAAAATAAGTTTTGTTCAAATATGCGTACCAGAAACGATTGGCTTGCGTAAAGCTCAACAAGCTGCCGACGAGCCCAAAGAGATAACTGTGATTATTCCATGCCGGTTTGTCAAGCAGAAAGATATACCAATAGGGCAGCATGAACATCGCACAACTGGCACGGAAACGATAGCCTAACATTATGCCAAAAGCGCCCAGCCACATGCACATGTAGATACAACCCATGTTGGGAAATGCCAAAGCACGCATGCCATGAATGAGTGGAAAGTGACAATGTTGCGGTTCGCCAAAGCGTACATCCAACTGACCGCCGCCGCGTTCCTCTGCGACATCAATCAGCATTGCAGCGCCTGTAGTGTTTGTTAGAGCACATATACAGTGATGCATAAAATAAACCAACAGAGCAATTAACTTACCATATAGCATGCGGAAAACACCGAGCGCAGCGCTATCGACTGGACGATGTAACCAGGCAGCAAAATTCGTGTAAGTGCTAAAATTTTCAATATCATAGCCAAGGCATATCTTAAAAAAGTCCGCTAAAGTTTTGCCCCTCCTAACTGTCACTTCGATTGTCGCTGCTTTGTCTGAGTTCGTAGTTTGTTTTTCGTTTTCGACTTGGGGCTTAGCATCAGTCAACTCTTTGCTCTCGGACATGCTGTAAAGTAGGCGTGGTTATACAATAAATATAATATGATAACAATGAAACATTTTTTTAATAAAAAAAAAAAGAAATCCTAAAAATGTTGACCGTTATTTAATGAAATTTTTTCCTTTTCCAAACTAACCTTTTGAACTATTAAATTATTTCATCACTCATTTTTATAACTAATGAAAAAAACTTATATTTTTTAATTGTTTGCATAGACTGATCAATCCCACAAATTTTATACCGTCAATTACTCAAACATAAAATGAAAAAGACATTTATTTATTAAATATTTTTTTTTTGTTCTGTAGAATTTATTTGAAAAATTTGACATAAATACATGCATGCTTATCGCTGTTTTGCTGTTTGTAGTTTGTATACTAAATATATTTTGCATAAATAATTACTATTTTATTATTATTATTATTTTTTTGTGTCGCCATAACCTCATATGTTTTTCAACTACATCTGATTCTGGCTTCTTTACTTCTGCTTCAACCTTCTCTCACACTAAAAATATGTCGAAATATATAGATTTTTATTTTTATTCTTCGCATTACTTGAAATGTTTTCTTGTTTTGCTCTTAAATCTGCTCTAGTGATTTGTTTTTTGTTTGTTTGAAATCTTCAAATCGTATTGAAATTATACTTTTTCAACTTGTTTTTCTGTTTGTGGCTTATTTGGTTTGCATACATATAAGTACTTATGTTTAATAATATTTAATTCATTTTGTTCGAATACGATTTTGGTTTTAATTTCTTCAACGGTTCGAAAAATTCTAAAAATTTTTGAACAAGCTTTGAAAATGCTTTAAACTACAAAATACAATATTTAAGACTTTTTTATTTGCAATTGCTTGCATCTTAATGTGTTTTTTTATTTATTTTTATTCTTATATTTTCTTTGGTGTATTTGAATAATTTAATGCAATAAGTTATAGTTTGATCAGTATTGGGGAAATTTTCCGACTTTGGAAAAATATTTTAAGAAGTACGAGGTGTGTTCAAAAAGTATGGTGGCTTTTCAAAATTCGCGAGCAACGTATTTTCGATTATCGATTGTTTTGTTTTGTTATGTTGGTAAAAAAAATTTGTACAAGTGGTACAAACTCTTCCAAGATGGCCGGGAAGATGCCAATGAAGAGCCTCGCTCTGGACACTCAAGCACGTCAACAACTGATGAAAACGTTCAGGCAGTGAAGAAAATTGTTTTGGAAAATCGTCGAATCACTATCAGAGAAGTTGCTGAGCATGTCGGTACATCGCTTGGCTCGTGACATGAAACTTTTTGTAACGTTTTGGGCATGAGTCGTGTGTCAGCGAAGTTTGTTTCAAAATTGCTAAATTTTGACCAAAATAACCGTCGCATGAGCATCGCTCAAGGGCTGTTGAATGACGTCAACGACGTCCTAGATTTACTCAAAAGGATAATAACTGGTGACGAATCTAGTTATATGATTATGATATCGAAACCAAAGCCCAATCGTCCCAATGAAAGCGGACAAAAGAGCCAAGACCAAAAAGAGCAAGCTCACTGTTTTTTTCGATTACCATAACGTGGTGCATCAAGATCCGCAAATCCTGATAATCGAAGAATACAGTGAGTGAGTGAACAGTCTTGGCTCTTCTGCCCGCTTCCTTTGGGACGATTGGGCTTTGGTTCCGATACTGGGTCGTCGTCATTCAACAGCTCTTGAGCGATGCTCAGGTTCTTTTGGTCAGAATTTATCATTTCGGAACAAACTTCGCTGACACACGTCTCATGCCCAAAACGTTAGAAAAAATTTCATGGCACGAGCCAAGCGATATACCAAAATCCTCAGCAACTTCTCTGATATTGATTCGAGGATTTTCCAAAACAATTTTCTTCACTGCTTGAACGTTTTCATCAGTTGTTGACGTGCTTGGGCGTCCAGAGCGAGGCTTTTTGAACACACCTCGTATGTTGATCAGTATTGGGCAAATTTTCCGACTTTGGAAAAATATTTTTAAGAAGTATATATTTTTTGTTTTGGTATTACTTTGCATAAAATCATAATTGATTTTGTGTAGAAAATATTTTATATTAATTTTTAAATTCTTTTCGAAATTAGTGCTAAAAAAAAGTATCTCAAATATTAAAGATCTAAATAAATATTAAAAATTAGAACGAAAAAATTTTTAAACTTCCGCATTGCCGACTATAATGTTCACGCATATTTCGAATTTGAAAATTGCTGAAGTTTTTTTTCGAACTTTCATTCGAATTTAAAAATTTTTGATTAATTTCTTAATGACAATTTTCTTGCGGTGAAATTTGTTCTTTATATTTCTTTTGATTTTTAGTTTTGAATTATTTCTGCACTCATTAAAGTTTTTTGGTTTTTTTTAAGTAAATTTCTTTGTTAATATTTTAAATATTTTTGCAGCTTTTCTGCTTAAAGTAGTGTTGTGTGTATTTTAAGTACGACAGTTATGAGTAAATAGCTAATATATTTTGTCCTTTTTAACTTTTGGGTTTCAATAATATTTCTTGCATACTTTTTTTCATTACTAAAATATTTTAAAATGCATTTTCAAAGTTAATTTTATAATTTTATCTTTTTTCAAGTATTTTTCAACTTGTTTAAGCTTTTAAAAGTCGATATAAATCGAGACTGCCATCAAAAATTGCATTTATTTTTGTTTTATTTTATTTATTCAACTTTTTTTCGAAATCGAAACGTCGTAAAGAATGTCTGAGAAAAAGAAAAAGTTGTTCGAAAAAGTTATTTTTATTGTTGTTGTTGTTGTTTCTCAGCGACTGTTTTCGATGCAACCCACCCGCCACCAAATGAAGGCCGCACATGCTCACACCACTGTTCTCTTTGCGCTTACACAAGGGCCGGCTTTTTTACTTCCTCCACCGCTACCGCCACTGCCACTGCCGCCGCCGCCGGTGCCATAACCGCCTCCGACTGCTCTTCCTCTGCTGTAGCCGGAGTTCGTGTCACCGCCATTGCCGCCCCTGTGCGCTGCATCTTATATACGGTTCTGATTCAGCTGCGAACGGGGTGTGAATGGGCTGACCATAACGCCGCTTGGCCAAATAGCCTCGTTGAACAGCTCATTGAAACGATAATCCGGTATGGATATCTTAAACTTACAATATGACAATTGCGATAAATTCGCATCATTCTTAACAAGTTTTGTGCATTTCACAAGATTCTTATTTATCTTCAATTCGTCGGCAAGATGCTCAATAATATCATCTTCGCTTGTATTTGTTGCAAATTTGCCAACTTGTACCCAACGGCCATAATCGCAGACAACTTGCAAACGATCCGAATTGCAATTATTGCCAACAACAATTAAATTGTTAACTTGTTTGCCTTTATTGCCCTCAGCATTGTTGCTTGTATTGTTGCCAAATTGAAAATATTGCTGATAGATACGTCCCTGTATCTGATTCACACCGTTGCAGACACGATTCAATTTGTCATCCATGCTATGCAGTTTGACGGCCAGCGCCTTAGCCGATTGATTTTTACACTCATCGCAGTTGAACGAAATGAGCGGATTCTTTTGGATAACGTCGTAGACGCTATCATCGATGTTCACACATGTTCTGTGGAACTTCTTTAGGCAGTCATCGGAATTGCAAATGATAATTGCATCTTTTGAATTAATTGATTTTTTGCACTTGGGACAATTTTCGGCCATTTTCGAAAATTGTTTTGCGTTTGTTGTTCCTTTGGTTGTTGTAGCTGCCGCTGCTGTTGTTGTTGGCGTAGTTGTTGTAGATTGTGTTGGTGGTGCCACTGCTGCTGCTTCAACTGCTGCTGCTGCTGCAGTTGCCGATTTTGTAGTTGCTTCTGCCACTTTTGTAGGTATAACAGCGTGCGATATAACACACACTCACACGTACAAGCACACACACACACACGCGCAGAGAAACACAGTGACAGGCACAGACCGGATCAGGCCAAACGATACGTGACGTTGGCAATATATAACTTTATATATAAATCTATATATATAGATGGAAAAAAGCTGTCGAACGAGTGTGTGAGCGAACGAACGAACGTATGATGAACGTGGCGTGAGAATTTGAAAAATTTGTTAAAATTTACAAAAAGAATTTTTTTTGACGTCGGCGACGACTTTTGGTAAAGTCATAAACAATTCCAAAGACGACGACCGTACGCTACGAAAACCGCTGTTCAACTGACATTTGAGCCATGACGAGCAACGAATGCGACCTGCGCAAGGTAAAGCAAATCAACCCTTATTGTAAGCGGCAAAACAACCCCTATAAGATGTAAAATGCCAATGCTCTCTCTCTTTTTAGGGTTCATTCGGCTAACGCTTTTTTTCGCCGCTGGTAACCACTTTGATGTCTGCTAATGTTGTTGTTGTTATTATTGTGGTTCTCTGACAACTTTCGCCGTCGCCGCTTGATAAAAACATGGCGAAAGTATTCATGTTATTTTTTTTAGATGTAGGAGTAACCATTCCATGGTTGCCAACAACGAAAATGTTGTTGGCAAAGTTTTGGTACGCTTTTAGCTTGTCAAGTGATTGTTTGGTAGGGTTGTCGCATCGCTTGTTTTCGTTCTTTTGGTTTACTTCGTAGATCCTATGTGGATCCTATTTGGATTTTAAAAGTTTAAAATTCAATAAATTCTAAAAGACAGACGATTTTGAAATTTCGGTTTGTTTTTTACGACTTTTCACTTTGTGTACAATTGTGTTTTTGTTTTGTTTCCATTTTTTTACACTTTTATTCAAAATATAACGAATTTTAATACTCCTTTTTGTTTACCTAATTTTTAGTTGTTCATTTAAAATCACTTTTGTTTTGTTTTTTTGAACACGACACTTTTTAAGAATATTCCTGCCTAAGTTCAAGTTCGGCTTATATTTCTAAAGACAAGACAAGCTTTAAACTATATTAGATCTGAATTCAAATTGTGCACAGCACTTTGTCTTAAACGTTTCTCTGTTTACATTCGGAACGCTTCGCTTGTTGGGCATGCAAAAAAAGCTTTCCTTTTGCGCATCCTTTTAAGAGTGCATGGAAGCTTTGGAAAATTTATGCTACAACGCCAAAAAGGGAAACAAAAAAGTAAAGATTGAACTCACCTGTAGGTCAGCTGCAGCAAAAGGTTCAAATACTCTGAATAATGCACCAAACCAAAAAAAAAAGAAAAACTGCTGCACAATTATTTAACTCTGCTTGGAAATTGCGATTACAAGACACGCAACACTTTCGTGTTACAACGAAAAGCCAAGCGCTTTGAACGACTGAGGCTGTGCTCGCATCTCGAGCCTTATTTATATAAAAGTGATGCCGATGTGGCGCACAGATGTTGCCTCTGAGCTTGAGTTCAGCAATCGACTGGTTTGTGTAGGTGCGAGGGGCTCGGTATGAGAAGGTAGCGTGTAAAGCAGGTGGTGGCAGTGAAGTATCTTATTAGGGCTTTAAGCTGACGTCGTTCCTCTTAATTTTCATTGTTGTTTTAGTGTGAGTGTGCGTGTGTGTGCTTGAGTGCGCGCATGTCCTTGTTAGACAACAAATTTGCTGTGCTTTTCATTATTAATACAAACACTAATAAAAACAGGAAAGAGCAAAAAAAAAACCATAGACAACACAGCACGAATTTTATAGTTCATATATGTATGTATGTACACATACATGTGTGGTCTTTGCAGCTGATTTTAACTGATGGCTTTGATAATTGGACTTCATTGGTTTGTGTACGTTGGCTGCTTGCCTTTGTCTTTGGCTTGCTGCATGCGCTTGTTAGTTCGGGGGGACTTTGTCTGGCAAGCGTAGGCGCAACCCAATTGCACGGCTGCTGTTCCACTTAAGCTGTTGCCGTGTGTTCTCTGTCCTTAGCCACGCATGTCAATAAGTTGTAATCATTTGTGGCATGCATGAGCAGACCATAAGTTGCCGGCGCCGTGTCGTCATGACTTTATTTGCTTACCTGATTTTATTATACTAAAATTTCACTTGTGCTTTTTATGCTATTTTTATTTTTATTGTTGTCTATTGTTTGTTGTTAGGATATGTTATTGTTTTTTTATTCACGCAAGTCGGGCAAGTGTTATTTATACATGCAACTCGTGTCTGTGAGTCTGCCTTGGCTCGGTGTGAGTGCCTTTGATAATATTGATAGCAGGGGCGTCAGATGCGTGTTTGAGGTGAATTTGAAATCTTAAAGAGATTCGTGGTTCTCTCTTAAAGTGGTTACTAAAAATAATTAACTAAAAGACTTTAAAGGTAAGAAGTGCGCCACAAAGTAGGCAATAGTTTGGTGTAAAAGCCATTGTCTCTCATACGTCTCAAATCTATTTTTAAGCAACTATTCCTGTTGAAATTCTATAGCAGTTGTAAGTATGCTACACAAATTTTGCTACAATTTCTTTGATTTCATGTGTTTTTCATCGAAACGAATACATGATTTCCAATATTAATTTAAAAAAAAATGCGTATACGTAATGTGTTGACAAATAAATTTATTTATTTGTGGACTTCCCGCATTGCCAATAAAACACGCAATTGTATTTAAGATGGTTTATTTATTATTTATTTAAATATTAATGTATTTCTTTTCGTTTTGTTTTTGTTGGTAGGTGCATTTAATTTCATTAAATTAATTCACTTTCTCTGTATTAATTTTTGTTTTACGGTATTATTGTTGTTTAAATATTATTCATATATGTAGGTGTATATATAATTGTTGTTGTATTTTTTCACGATTAATTCCATTTATTTGCCATTAGATCTTATACTTGTGTCTTACTTTGCTGTAACTTCTGCAATTTCGTTTTGTTTTGAATCATTTCAGTTTGTGTTGTTATTCTTGATGTTGTTGTTTTTTATTTATGTTTTTTTTTGTTTTTCTTTTTATACAAGTTGAAATGTTTCCGTCTTTTAACAATATTATGTTAATATAATATTTATTGTTTTTAATTTATATTAATCGATATACATACAATTAAATGTTGTTTTCCCAAATTTTTTGTTTCCTTTTGACTAATAAAAATTTTTATAATTATTATTTTTTTGTGATTTATATTTAAATAAAAATTGCTGACTATTTTTTCGTTGGAAAATGTTATTTAAAAAATAAATAATAAATTTCAAAATTTTACTAGCTTGCAAAAATGAAATTAGAATATATCGTTATATTGTACACTGCAATAAGCGCCAAAGTTTTTTTTGTTTAATTGATTTAATATTTGATTTAATTGTCTTAATTTTTGTTAAGTATTTCAACAAAGCACTTTTTTAAGGCGCCTACACTTAATGAATTTTTGCGCATGTTTTATTTATTTATTTATATATTTATATATAATTTTCGTTTTGTTTTTGTTTTACTGCGCCGTGTACAATATGCCAAAAGTAAATAATAATGTGTAAGCTTTATCAAGTAAATGCAATGATTTCTTTTAATTATTGTTTACTTTATAATATATTAATTATTTAAGACTATATAAATATTTCCCTTTTTCATGTATTTTATTTAAAGAACTTTGCATTTCTGTGAGTGTTTTTTTTTTTTTTTAATTAAGTATTTTTTAACTTTAAAATGGAAATATATATATATATATATTTTTTGACATTTTCCGCTGATTTTTGTCAGTGCAAAATTTTAAACGAAAAAAATAACAGAAAAAAGTAACAAAAAAATAAATAATTTCAATTCCCAAAAATTGTATTTAGAAAACACATAATTTTTATATATTTGTATTTATAATTTATTACGTTCGTTGAAACATTAACAATAATTTAGTACATATTATTCTGATTTTTTTGTTATTAAACAAGCAACTGAAAACGCATTCAAACAAAAAATTTGCAAATTATTTGTTTTTAATGTTTAACGTTTTCTTTGCATTTCTTCTTTTATTTTTGTTTTTTGTCTACACATTTAAATTTTATATATATATATATATATTAATTATGTATATATAAGTGGCTTCAATCATTCACAAAGTTTTATGTGTTATATATTTATATGTATTCGACTTCATGTATGTTTATCTTTACTATAATTTGAATTGGCTTTTTCCACTCTTGCGCATTACATATTTGCATTCGTTTTTTTTTTTTAATTTTTTTTGTTTCTTTTTAGGAACAAAATATCATGTTTTTTTTTTTTTGTTTTTATCTCTAAGTGTTTTTAAGTAGTTTTCTGACTGCAGAAACAATCTTTCGATTGTTTTATATAATGTTTAACTAAAACGTATATTAAACGAAACCAAAATTATTAATTTTTTTTTTTTTTTTAATAATCCTTAAGTCTAGTCTCTTCTTGAATTTGAATTCATTAAATTTTCTTTGTTAATAATTTTTGTTTAAGAAAAAACGCTAGCACAATCATAAATATATATTTTTGGGGGTTTTCTTTATTGATTTATATATTTAATAATAATATATTTTTTAATGCATTTAATAATTTGTCCATAAACAATTTAGCAACATTTTTCAATCGATTGCTTGCATTTTTTTTTATATTTTATATATTTATTTTTAAATGTTTTTAATTATGCTCCTGTTTAAGCCTTCAATCAAATCGGTTGCCAATATCGTTTATAGTGCATTATTTTATATTTATTTATTTAATTATTTATTTTGTTTTTCAACTTCATCTTTTGCTGCTGCTTGTTGCTTTTTGCTGATTAAGTATTATTGATGTCCTTTAAGAGCGTTCTTATACGGCGCCGTGCTCCCCATGCTTGATGGCAGCATCGTGCCCGCCATCGCCGCTCACCAATGATGATGTACCGCCGGCTGCTGGCTGCGCCTGTTGTGGCGGCGGTGGTGGCATGTATTGCGGATATTGTGGGTACTGTGGCGGTTGTTCGCCGCCAATTAAGCCTAGTTTATCTATTATGAGGGTGAGAAATTAGAATAGACAAAACAAAACCAAAACGATTAGTTCGAGTACAAGATAAAATAGTTTATCGAAAAACATTTCAATGACATTTACATTGATTACGTTTAAAATTACATCGTTTCCTTAAAAAAGTCACTCTAAACGTTAGTATTATTTGCCTAACACTGCTGTGAGTTTTATACATTTTCAAATCTATTATAAAAACAACTGATTTATGTATTTTCTCCTGAGTTATGTCAAGTTAGTTTCGTCATATTACAACTTCGAACTCATACCCAAACTAACTTGTAATTTTTCTGAGTGCATAAAATCAGTCTTAGGAAACTATACTTTTTTTCTTAATACACTTCCAATATTTCATTAATTCTTCTGTCCGTACTGTATACTGTTATTTTTTTGTGTTTTTTAGTTTAATTATCCATAAAATATTGAGTCATCAACAAGTCGCTTTCGTATACTTTTTATATACTTATTTTTCTCTAATGGTGCATTTCAAAAATCCAAATTACGAAAACAAATTCTTTTAAAACGAAATACAACACAGAAATCATATTAGCGACAACACACACTGCTAATTAAAATTATAAAAACCAAAAATATTGTTTGCAAACATTTATTTGCACATAGAAACTAATAAATAAATGAATAAATAAAATAAACCAAGGGCGAAACAAAAGTACAGTGCATGCTAAAATAAATGGTATACTCTCAAACTAAAATGGCGTCATAAGCTGACATGTAAAGCGTGTGTTAATTTTGTTTTCCAGTTGTGTTGCTTACAGTGTTGTGAAGTATTGTAAAGTGTGTTTTCTTTTTTGTTTTTGATTATGGCATGTGTAAGTTTCGTATAATTTTGGCACAATTTGTATTATTTCTTTCTGCTCAGTACATGTTTTACTGTACTTTGGCAGGCTCGGGCGGTGGACCAGCGTTTTCCACCGCCACCGACTTCGGTTCGGCCAATGGTGTTTGCTCAATTGTCTGTTCGTGTATTTGGGGTTCGTGTACAATTTGCGTGTTAGGAGAGATCGCTACGGGACTTTGATGTGGTGCAGATTCATCATCCATGAACCATGTTTCTAAAAAAATGTTATGTGTTTGGGTAAAAAAAATAATTTTTTGTGAGTGTTTTAAAGCCAATTAGTGTATGTGTTTGTGATTGTATGTATATGTGTGGTTTAAATGTATATTTTATACTAACGAAAAATACGAAATAAAATTTTTTTTTATTATTTGTTAAGAATTTCCAAAATAAGTGCGCCTATTTTTTCATGTCGTGTTATTATTGTATGCAACGAGCAATAACTGAACATGATTTTAAAAATATTTCGATTATTGTTGTTGTTTTACCTTTCGAAACGAAAAGTTTTGCATATGTTTTGTTTTCAAGTTTTTAAAAAAGTGTTTTGTTGATTTTTTCTTAGTTTTAAGTTTGGATTTTTAATATTATTCTTCATCTTTCTCTGTAATTAATTTTGTTTTTTTTTTGTTTTAGAACAAATAAGTTTTTGGTTATGAACTTTTTGTATGTAAATGTGAAAGTGATAAAAATATTTCGAAATTAACGACAATATAAAAAAAGTAAAATTAAGAAAATTAACTAATTCAACGACTATTTTTGGTTCGCAGTACTTTATGCATTTTATCAAATCTTGTTACTCTCTAATTGGGCGCAATTGTACGCTTAACAAACACGACTACATTTCTGTTTGTGGTTTGTTGAGTCAAGGGTGGGGTTAGGTGAGGGGTTTGACATTACATTGACATTTTTTCGTAAAATTTAACAAATTAAACTAAAATGAACAACAAATTACAAAACGTATTCAATTAAGTGGGACATGGGACAAGTAAAAGAACAGTACAACCTACAATTACAGTAGCGTCTATAACAATTGGACAGCTGTGTTTTTAACAATTCGGCATACACGTACAGTATTTGCCAAATGTATACGTACAAATGTTGTGTGAATAATTTGTGTTTTGGTTTTTTTATTTAATTGCAATAAACAACACACAGCACAGACACAAACTAACTAACTTAGTACAACACTTTCATTTGAGAATAGCGAACCTGGTTTGGTGAACTAGATTTTTGGTATTTTTTTTTGTTTTGCTGATTTTTATTTTATATGAAGGAGATACCATGATGATGCCTGATTTAAGCTGATACTGTCTGTGCCTTGATTTTGTTGTTGTATTATCGAATTCTGAGATCACATTTTTTATTTCGTTTTCATTGTTTTTTTAATTTTTTATATCGTTTTTTGTTAGCATAATAATTAATATGCATAAATCGTTCGATTGTTTAATTGATTGAGTATCTCATAAGAATAAAATAATCAAATATCATTTTTAATCATCGTCAACAACATCATCATCATTAAGGCTTTGCTTTGCACATCTTCATTAATTGATTTTGCTTGATTTTTTTTTATTTTTATTATTACTTTTGTTTTTTTTTTTTTGGAAGCTAAATGAGCGTACAAATGACAGTTTTACTGTGATCTTTAATTAATTTTGTTAATTATTGTTTATTTCTTTTTTTGGTTCAAATTTGGTTAAGAGTGAATTCGCGCGCTCTTCTATGATAATAGCATGAATTTGATTTCGTAACTAAGTTACTAGCAATCTACATAAAGTTACCTAAAAATAAATACGGAAAAAAAACGTTGAATACAAAAAAGTTATCAAAATTAAAGTCAAAAGCATATTTGAAATATTTGTGTAACGTAAAAGAAGGCATTAAAAAGTAATTTCGTAACTCATAAGCGAAGAATGTGTGATTTTTGAGAGTCGAAGTTGAAATTGAGTTTTTCATATGTGATTTTGTGGCATGTTTTTTATGGTACGAAAAATTGTTTTTGTTTATTTCATTATTTTTTTTTTTTTTGCTGTTTGTGTTGTACTGTTAGGGCGAGAGAGCGAGTGTTATGTGCAACGCATGACTTACTTGCAATGATGCCAACTATGACAAGTCCAATGACACCCATAATAATCATCATCTGAAAGTATGCAATACATTTTTGATTGAGTGCATTATTAAAGATAAAAAGTCCTACAAAAATTACCTTCAAGTTCTGCAGCCAGAATTTTCGTTTAAGCTTGCCAGCTTGTTGTTCAAATTGCGAGGCGCCTTGCTGCAAGGCATCCGCACGATCGTCCAGCTCGGACAGCTTTTGATCACGTTCGAGCACCTTTTCGACGTTTGTACGCATAATGTCAACGACCTAATTGTGTGTGTGTGTGTTAGTTTAAAATGCTATTGAGTTTTAAAAAATTTGTAATTATTTACCTCATCGACTTGTGCCTGCGTTTGTTGTAATCGCTTTTGTGCCGCGATCTGTTGTGGATTTCGTGGTCCACCGACGATCTCACCATCGGCACCCTCGCCAGCGGCTGCGCCATCGGCGGGCGGTGCATCGGCAGCTGGTGCGGGATCAGCCCTAAGTAATTGTTATAGCACATATTAATAATGCATATCTATTAAGGCTTGAAAGCAAATAATCCTTTTAATAAACAATGTAATGCTGAGTTACACAAAATCAATTTACACAATTTGCTAATGGATAAAGTGCTATGTTTGGAGTCACTAACTACGCCATTTTATACTCGGGTTTTATATGATTTCATATTTGGTTTTGTGCTTGTTGACTAGCCCGCTACGTATGTGTCCAGAACTTTTCATATACATGTTGTTTTTTGTTTTTCAAAAGCCAATTTGACTTACTGTTCCTTATTCTTGTCTTTCTTGCCCATTTTTGTTGATGCTTTTTGATATTTTTGTTTGTTTTAATGAATGAAATATTAAAGATTATTAAATCTTAAAAATTTGTAGTGTACATTATTTTGTATTTATTGCTCAAGGTGATGTTATCTTATATCTTATTCTATTGCCAGTTTTTTGTGTCAGGTTGTTATATTTTTAATGGAAACGTCTAACAATCAACGTCAATCAACATGATGCTTAGTAAAAACACAATCTGACAACATGTAAGGTACACTTTTATTGCATTCTCATGTAATGACTCTCGTCAAAGTTTGAATTTTTGTATTTGCGTGATAAAAATGTAAGATTTGTATTTATAAAAATAATTTAACATTTTCGGTTAATTCTCCCTTATAAAGAAGAGTCGGTCTCTTGTCAAAGTAACTCTTATCTGTATCGGACTAGAGAATGTTCTTCTTTCAAGCCAAATAAAAGTGAAGCAATCAAATAAGATATTAGTTATGGTCTCATTATTCTTCTGGCATTTTCTTTCACTTTATGTTGAGCTACCACGTTGCCACCTTGTTCACTCCTCACCTAACCACGTTGGTTCGAAAGGTTTCTCAGCCCCAAAAATGTTTCGTTCAAAAATGTTGAACTTTTCCTTATTGATTTTTATGGCATTTAAACTGTCTTAATTACTCAAAAAAATACCTGAAAAAAATAAAAAAAAAAAAAACAACCCCAGATGCTGACCAAGCGTGAATCATGCAGCTTTAAACAGCTGAGTAAACTTTGCCAACACGCAATTTGGCTTTGTTTTCTTTAAGAAATCAATAAGAGTCTTGTTTGTATGGAACACAAATAATAACCGTATTAAGAATTCACTACACAAAGTATACATTATAACTGTCTGACTAATGATCGGTCATTTGCAAAGCATTAATATTTCCAATTACCCATAACCATTTACCATTTCAAATTGGCCCTCACACTTGCATTCGGAGGAAGGCACAACATTCAGAGTTTTTGTTATTCTTTATTTTGTTGATTGTTTGCTTACCATAAAATCAACTAAATGCAAAATAATAAATATAAAATCAATAACTATCATACTTACATTTCTGCTTGCTATAATAAAACCGAGAGACCGGAGACTGAGTCGCGCTGCGTTACGGGTCTATGTGCACTTGCTGGGTTTGCTGCTGCTGCTGCTTCTGCTGTGCTGCGGCTGGCTGTCGGTCAATAAAAAAGCTTTCAAGAGTTGCTCAGTTTCTGCTGTGTAGACTGATGTTGGGCGTTTGTAGGCGTGCTCGTTCGTTTGTTTGGCGGTGTGATAATGGAGCACGCTTCGTTGTTGTTGTAGTTGTTGTTTTTGTTTTATTTAATATTGCTCTGTCGTTTTACAGTCAACGTCAATGTTAGTTAAAAGAGAGAACGATAGACAAAGGGGCGGCAGCAGAATCTGCGGTCGCCACAAAGCTTTTGATTCGTCAATGAATTTCACACACAGAAAAGAAAAAACGCACACGCACACAATTGTTAAACGCAATACATATGCACGTAGCTGCGTGTGTGTGTGTGTAATTCTTCGTGTGTGGGTTTTTCCAAAATATCCTCTAAAGCATAAATTAAAATTTTTAAAGTATTTTTTAGGCGCAATGAGGAAAGAAGAGAAAAAATGATTTGCATTAAAATTTAATATTTTTTAAGTTAGGTTTTTATTTTTTAGTTCTGATTTATTTATTATTCAAGTTTAAAGTTGAAGTTTTTAGTTACGAACTTTGATTATATTTATTTTTTGCGCTTTATTTAAAGAAATAATTTCATTTATGATTATATTTTGTATCTGCAATAGTTTTTCACACTTTAGACACAATTACGTTGCACAGTTTGAAAAAATCAATGATGATTTTTCGTAGTCATGTGTATGAAAAGCAATTCATGCCACAAACACATGTAATTTTTAGTTTTTTGTTTCTTTATAAAAGTATTTTCAACAATTTACATTAGTTTTAGTTAATTAAAGTGTTTTTGGCAATTTTATTGTTTATTAATGAAATAAATATGTTAAAATATTCATTTTTAGTATTTTTCCATGGAGCACTCAAATTTTCACTTACAACGATTTTACGCCAACTGCGAAAGCTTTTTCGACACTTATGTGTATTTGGGGAAAAAGGCTTTTCACGGTTGCAACTCAACGAATTGTGAGAGTAGCTGCGCAGCAGTGCTGTCATTTATTCACTGATAAAACAGGATAGACAGAGTGCCCAAAAAAGGACAAAAATGATAACATTTTAGACAAAAACGTATAGAAAAAAGGACACTGACTTAACTAGCCCCCAATTTAAGCAAAAATGTAATTATTTAACAATGTTAATTTTTATTTAAATATTTTAAATTTTATGCTCAATTTAAAAACTTAAACTGCCCAAAACAAGATATTAAAAATGATACTAAACAAACCCTTTTATTATGCGACCAAGCGATTGCATGAGGAATCGAATATTAAAACGATAGATGAGCTTATCTATCGCGCTTCAAATAAATTTACTTTTAAAAAACCACACATTGCACAGCTACGTGCTGACGGGTACTTTTCTTCTAGTGTCGACTAGATTCTGTTAAATACCCCAGCAAATTAGTTCATAAGTTCCTAGTCATGTTTAAGGTTTTTTCTTTGCCTCTTTTCCTTATCATTTAATATTAAGTTAACATAAAAAAAACTCTGTAATTATGTAAGTTTCACTTCTCAGTTGTAAAGAAAATTAATCTAAACTCTGACTCACTTATTTTTCAAGCTAGCTTTAAGCAATATTTTGTAAATTTTAAGGCAAATAAAGCATAACTATAATAATAATAAAAACTTAATTAAGCTCAATGATTTACGCCAAAGGCTTCCGAAACTTGGTTTGTATCCAAACGCGATACATTTTCAGCATACGGCCACGATTAACCTGCAGACGCCGATCCACAATGCATTGTTCCTCTTTAAAACCAACTTTGCCAAACAACTCACGCAATTCACCTTCCGTAAAGAAGTACACCATAGTGCCATCGCCACGTACATAGAAATTATCCTCCAGACATTTGCCACTCTTAAAACGTAACTGCGCTAAGTCGTAGCGTCCATAATCACGAAAGACTAATAAGCCACCAGGCTTAAGATATCGATAACAATTTTCTATAACACGATCCATCTTTGCCGGCTCAATTGCGGATAGCACAAAGATCATCACCATTATGTCTATGGAGTTTTCTTCGAACGGCACTTGCCACTGCTCAAGTGTAGCATCCATGACGAATACCTCACAACGTTCCGGCTTGTAATCAGAACTTGTGCGCAAGATTTCAATTGCACGTGCAGAGAAATCACAGCCGTATACCTTCAATTTCGGCTCCGTGCTGTATTGCAAAATTGGTAATATTGTATTGCCTACACCGCAGCCAAGTTCAAATATGGTGCGTGGTAATTCTTTGTCAGCGTCAAGTGGCGCCAATTCGGGAAACTCTGTAAAGAGCCAGTGACGATCCTTGAAGAAGCGATTGTCGTGTGTACCATAAAATGCATCCCAATATTTGCCGGCGTTGCTTTGGAACTCATCGCGATCAGTTGAGTTCATCTTGTTTGTTGAGTTTTTAGCCACAGCCGCTTGGGCTTGTTGTTCCTGCTCGGCATCCCATTCCACGTGATCCCTGTAATTAGTAAATGATAATTATTCTATGTGTTGCGTTTATACCAGAAATACCATGCATTGAACTCGTAAACTTCGTGCTGGTCCGTGAGCACACGTTGACCGCCAGCAGGCTTCTTTCGATTGCGCGTGTGCTCCCAACTCTTGGTGGCCAGTGAACGGAGTTGACGTGTGTATTTACCAAGCATTATGTTTAAAGACATCATTTTCGTCTGTGAGCAGCCTCGTGCCAAATTGTGGTCGCTTTTCCGGCGCAGTTTCAGTTGACAATTCCCGCGTTTTGGCCAAGTCCAAATCCTCTCCAGCGTTTGGCTCGCACATGTTTACGTGCTTCTTCTTTTGGCGCCAGCGGCAGCGGTCAGCTGTGAATTTGTTTACAAAGCTATCGTTATCGTAATGTGAATTGGCAGCACTCACAAATTTCCCATTTCACAGTGTTATCAAATAAAAGGTTTAAGTGTACTCGAATAGCATGCCTGACATGCAGTAGTTCAATATTTAACCTTTTTTTTTCATTTTATACTTAAGTGGTTTGTTTAATAGCAAATTTAGGAAATAAATATGGTAAGTAAACATAAACATTTTCTTATTCATTAATAATATACCAGTTTTCAGCGATCATCTTACTCTCCCTTGAAAAACGATGACACGGCGAGCGCAAAATTGAATTGTCGCATGTCGCGGTGTGGTGTAGTATATCAGTTTTTTTTAAATTCGACTAGTACATTAAGAGATGTGAGTCCTTAGATCAAAATCGGTACCATTTACATTGCAGGATAGCAACTCAACTTAATTAACTCAATCTAATCTAGCACCGATTAACTTGTTTAATTCGGAGCATTTGAAAAACGGTTACCCCCTGCTTAGGGTTCACACTTCAACGCCATACTCGCTGCACCTCCACCACCGTACCGTTAGGCCCAAGCAGAACTCATGTCACTCAACTGCCAGAATACACATAGGACGCTTTTATATTAAAGCTCGGTCAACGATAAGCTGCCGTAAGTGGTGTGTGTCGCAACCAAACTTGGGCGAGCCTAATATAGAAATGCAGTAGATTGACGCAATTTCACTGCTTTTCTTCGTCGACTGCAGACGCACCTGCGCCAAAGGCGGCTCTTTTGTAGTCATTTGGCTATTTTTGCGTCTCGCCAATCACCCTACCGATTCCGCTATAGTGTTGTCTCACTCAGTGCCATGTATTTGACTATATTTATATGCATTTATATGTATGTCTTCGGTTCGCTCGGTCGGCTGGTGTTCTCTGTTGCTGCGGTTCCGTTTATTTGTTAATAATTTTACAACATACGTTTAATTAATACTGCACGATTAGTATAAACAACAAGGGAATTACAATACTCTTGCGCTCTCGTTCTCCGTGTTCGTTCGTCCCACTGACATTTGTTGGGTGCCGTTACTGCTGCGATTTACTATATTTTCTGTTTTATTTTACGGTCGCGCAACGCATTTTTCCATGGAAAAGAGTTAATTTTGTATTTAATTTATGCGGAATTTCAAAAGCGAACGTGAAAAATACACAAAGCTCATAACAAAGGCGCAGAAAAGGTAATCACGAAAATGAGAAGAGTGTGACGACAGTTACAGCACAAACAAAAAAATTAAGAAAAAACAAAACTGAAAAAACAACGACAACAACAAATACTTTTGGGCTTGGAAAATTGTGCATAAATAAAAAAAAAGAGAAAAACTAAAACGGTGTTCTGTAAATTGTTTTTTTGTTTAGAACAGTGGAAATAATTTGCAAATTTTATACAGTTTATGTATATATGCGTGTGTGCGTGTGTGTTTTTGCATTTGTGTATGCCCGTAAAATGTATAAAAATGGCTAATTTCGTCAGCTCATCAAGTGCAGCAAAAACAAACAAGAAGAAGCATACATTTGCCAGCAACAACAGCAGGAACTATTGTAAACAAACATTAAGTCGCTGACAGGCAACAAGAAGGCGCAATTGTGTGTGTGTGTGTGTGTGTGTGAGTGTCAGCAGCAGCAGCGGCATCAGTGCAACCTGAGAAGCTGCGCCAGTCCCAGACGTTCCACAAACGTGTACATACGCTGTTGTCTGCAGACGACGTGTTGACTATTGTTTTTTTTTCAAGCAGCTGCCATCGTCAGCAGAACAGCATCGATTGTCACTAACCTGCATCTAGAACCAGTTTCACTTCGGACATCATTATCATTATTAAAAACATTATGAACAACGTTGTCGTTCCTGTTTGTTGTTATTGTTAAACCACATTGTTGTCTTTTGCAACAGGAAGTTTGCCAAGTGCAGACAACGGAAGAAGCATTTACTCAAACTATAGCAACAACAATAGCATTCATAATAATAGCAACGGCAACTGCCGCGTGCGTGCCTTTTGCTAAAACAGCTCCCCGTTCGCCCCACCAAAATTGTGGTCTGTGTAGTGTGTCGTGGCATAAGATTTCCTTTGATTAACGCTTCGTTGACTTTACTTCGTCTTCTCCTACCACTTTGGCAACTTTCTGCACAGCTGCGCTTTTAAAATCATCTCATTCTCTGTGTGTGTGTGTGTGTGGTGAGTAAAGCTGGGTAACTTAAATCATATTTCTAACTCACCCTCTTTTTGCTTTTCTTTTTTAGTCATATGTAATTGAATCGCTGTCCAACGTTTGTTGGCTCCCTTGGGAATATGTACAAATGTCGCAATTTTGGCTTTTACGCCTTGTGTGATTTTGGATTACGCAAATGTTCTTATTTCTAATGCTTGGCGTACTTTAAAAATGTACATGAATCATTTTGTTTGTCGCAAAATGCAAGTGTTTATTTTTGGGAAATATCAACAACGCTTCAATGCACGCGTTCATGACAAGTTTTCCAGTATGCTTTTTGTTGCTTTGTCACGTCAAAATGCTTTCAATTTTGTACATGTTGCTTGTTGCATTTGTTGTTTTAAGTGCGCCCATGGTCAACCAGCGACAACACGACGCGACGCGACTCAGTGTAAAGCGCTGTAGATGTCTTTGTTGCAGTCGCTAACGCTGCCGCCGCGGTTATTATACTCATGGCAGAGCGTCGATTAATGTTTAGTTGTTTCTTTTATGCATAAATTGCATTTTTCTCACTTTCTGTGCATTGTCTATGCTGCACGCATAACAGCAAAAACAACAACAACAAACAATAGCAACATGCAATATTGCAAACTGCATTAAACATAAATGTCCGCTATTTTAATATGCGCTTTTGATGTTGATTAAGCGCAGTTTCTGTTAGTTTAACGCAGCTTCAATTGAATGTATTTACATATATATACATATGTACTGTAAATGTTAATTAACACATACTGGAAGTGCATTAGATCATCACATTTTTTTGCTTAATCTCAGCACATGCTTAGTAAGCGTAAGCGTTATAAGCTTGATCATATATGTATATATGCGCAATGATAAACTGGGGTTTTTTTCTTACACCGTTTATAAACGATGATAAACACAATAATTTATATTCATCAACTGTTTCATAAATTCTTAAACGAATAATAATGGTCATGCAATGTTTAAATAAATGCCGAGATTATGTGCAATATGGCACACGGCTCATAAACTCAGCACGCGCGACTGAAGCAAGCCAAACCATATCAACATGCCCTTTGAGTACATGAATGAAAGCCTAAGCTTTGTCTGAAAATTTGCTATCGTCCGCAAAATAATTTGAAATTCCCAGAAAATTCCAACAAATATAAGATAAGTGACGTAATATAACGCATGGCAACTCGCCGCCGACGACGACGATACCGTATGCACACTGATAACACAACAACCACAGCAACCACAACCCCAATGTAGCAGTAAGAGTAGCACGCCATTCATAAACGAGCAATCAAGCAGAAATATAATATCAAGAAAAGTAGAAAATGAAAAAAAGTCATTCAAGCACTTTCGCTTCAGTATTGTACTTTTTTTTGTTGTTGTTTTTTAATTGGTGGCAAACGAAAAGCATTTTCAGTTCAAGTTTATTGCATGCGTAATTGTCTCGTCTTCATTTGAATGCGGCATTCCAATTATGATGATGATGCATGCTTGTGGAAAAGAGAATGGCCGTTGCGCGTGGGAGCAGAAAGCTCCAATTAGAGTGCGGAGAGACAGAGAGAGAGAGAGTTAGAGAGTGTGCGCGCTACTTGCACAAGACAAAAGTACAATGACTTTTAACATTTGAATGCTTATTTAAATTAATACACTTTTTCTTAACGCATTTGAACTTTAACACGCTTATTATTTATTTTTAGCATTTCTTGTTGACGACGAAGACAACAACGCCAGGCAAAAATGTCTTCGCCGCAACATAATGAGACAAATGCCGAAACGGAGTGGTTAGACGATCTATTGCGTGAAGTGCAACTGGAACAGTTCATCGAGCGTATACGTGATGATTTGCAAGTGTCACGTTTGGCACATTTCGATTATGTACAGTCGGAGGACTTGGAACGTTGTGGCCTCGGCAAGCCGGCGATACGACGCCTCATGGAAGCCGTGCGCAAAAAGAAAGCACATCAGTGGCGTAAGAATATACTGTCAAAGCTTATTGGCGGCGGCAAACAGCCTTCGTCGAAGAAGAGCAGCACAACTCATGCCAACAAAGAGCAACAGAATACACAGCTGACTTGTCTGATACACGAGAAGGACATAAACATGGGCATCAAGTTGGGTGATGGCTCGTTCGGTGTGGTGCGACGTGGCGAATGGTCGGCAGCGCCGAATGGCAAAGTGCTGCCGGTGGCAGTCAAGGTGCTAAAGTCGGATAATCTAACGCAGCCGGGCATTATCGATGATTTCTTTCGTGAGGTGCAAGCGATGCATGCGCTCGATCACTCGAATTTGGTGCGTTTGTATGGCGTGGTGCTGTCGCAGCCCATGATGATGATCACGGAGCTGGCCGAGCGTGGCTCACTGCTGGACACGTTGCGTAAACAATGCAAGCACACATCGCTGACGAACATTTGGAATTGGTCTGTGCAAATTGCCACCGGCATGGCATATCTGGAGCAGAAACGTTTTCTGCATCGTGATCTGGCATGTCGTAATGTGCTGTTGGCGCATGGCAATAAGATAAAAATTGGTGATTTTGGTCTGATGCGTGCATTGCCACAAGAGGATGACTGTTATGTCATGTCGGAGCACAAGAAGGTACCGTTTCCTTGGTGCGCGCCCGAATCGTTGCGCTTTCGTCAGTTTTCACATGCCTCGGATACGTGGATGTTTGGCGTTACGCTTTGGGAGATGTTCACATTCGGTGAGGATCCATGGGTGGGGCTGAATGGCTCACAGATATTGCGTAAGATTGACCGAGAAGGTGAGCGTTTGCATCAGCCGGAGGCATGTCCGCCGGATGTCTATGAGATGTTGTTGCAGTGCTGGGATAAAACGCCCGCGGAGCGACCAACATTTGCGGCGCTCAAGTGAGTTATTTATGACGATTGTATGCTTTATTATTTTTGTATTAACTGATTTTATATTGCAGAGAATTCCTAGTGAGCATGTCGCCGCCACTGTCGAAAGCTGCGCGTAGTTTCCATGAGGCTAAAGGCTTGCAAATTGAAATTGGCGATACGATTGCCATTATAGATGGCAGGCCGGAGCTGAAAGTGGTCAAAGGTCAAAATCAGCGCACCTACGATATAGGCGTCTTTCCGCGTTCGGTGCTCGACAAGCACAATTATCCACGCGGCGGTCAAAATGGCGATGTTGTCATGCGTAACATACATGAGAGCATGCGCCAAACCGGTAGTCATGGCAGCTCATTTGGCTTCTGTTGGGGTGGCGCTGGCGCGCACGTTAACGGCGTTTCAGATGCGCATGGCGAACGCAGTCGCAAATGCGCTTCACTTGCGCAGACACAATCGTACAACTCACAAAGCCAACAGTCACATTCGCATGCAAAGGAACGCAAATCAGTCTCAAATAAACAATTCTCCTACAACAAATTGGTTAATGAGCAAGCGGGCCTCAATCGACGCAATGCCGTCAAACAGAAGTCAACGACACTCAAGGGACCACAGCGACCGCCGCCACCACATATGCCACAAAAAGAAGGCATACTAATTGATATATCGCCAGAATTTGGTGGCCTAGAAACATCATCATCATCGTCCGCAGGACTACAGCATTTGGGCGAAAGCTCATCACTTAATTTGGACAGTTCGTTCTGTATACTCGATGCGCCCATTGAAGTGCCCACAATTGGTGATGAACCAAAAACGCCGCCTTTCTATAATGAACAGTCACGTGCGAGCTTTGATTTTAGTGCTTCGCCAAATACAACGCCAGGCGGTCGACCACAGCCGCCGCCGTATCAGATGCCGCCAACATACTCAAATACATTGGAATTTGGTGGCCAACAAAAATATCAGCAGTTGCCCGTGCAACCGACACAAAGAGAGCCGGATCCGTTTGATACGAGCAATGTAAATACTTTAGCACCTTCACCGCCAGGCACGAACGCATTGGCGCTCTACTCGAATGTGAACAAAGTACAAACAACTCAAGAGTCACCATTGCGTCCGACGACAGTTCACACAAGTTACAACAGTCCTGGCGTACGTAAGAGTCTCTTTGGTGGCAGCGATGCCGATGCGCATGCCAATGGCAACAAGGAGAACATACCACAGGTCGCTACCAGCACACTTGAGACAGTCATGCAGTTCAATCTGAGCAGTCTTAGCCTGGACCGACAGGCCGAATTAACAAGTGCAGGCACATCGTCCGCAACGACAACTGAGAATGTGCTGCTCGACAAATCCTTTATTGCCGAGCTCGAAAAAGACATGTACAGTAACAAAGGCCAAAGCGACTATGAACGCAACTCGTCGCAAATGTATGCGAACAAAGAAGTCGTCTTCAAGCAGAATCTCACGCCGCTAAAGAATGTCGTCGCAGCAAATCATTCGAATCACTCAAGTCCAACATCGAATGCAAGCGCATCGCCAAAAGTACGTAATCTCGACTTTGGGGGCACACCGAGTACGCCAAAGCAGTGTAATCTAGAAACAGCAGCCGCTGCCGGCGGCGCCACAAGTATTGCAACTACAACCAATAGCACACAAGCCTTAGTCAATCGCATTTGGTATGAACGCGTTATAGCGCCCACATCTGCTGCGCCATCAGAATACTATGCACAACCGCCGGAAGACATTTATCAGAACCAAACACACTATCAGCCAACAATGAGCGAAGCGAATCATGCCTTTGTCGCTATCTCAAATCGTATTGTCGCACCAAAGACACAAAACACGACTGCGGCAGCGAGCAACTATGCCTCGGCTGCGTCAATCTATGGCAGCATTGCGGCCGATGAACGTTACGATGCGGTCGCTGCAACGCCCTCAACATATTACGGTCAAGTGCCGATAAGTAGCGTAGGCGTTAATGGTGCGATGTATGCCAATGGTGGTGGTGGTGGCGGCGGTGTGGGCACACAAGCGCCTGCTATTTATGATGAAGTCACGTTCGATGATTATCTTAGGCCAACGCGTCCTGCGCCGCTGGCGCCACCCCAGCTATCCGCACAGCAGATACAACGTCGTTTGGAGAAACTCAAGCAGCACCAACAAATGCAACAGGAAGGCGCCAATTCGTTGTATGCGCCTATACCGGCGGATTATGCACGCGAACAGGAGAAAATACATCAGATCATGCAGGATCTGGGCACAGCTGCGGTGGAGCTTGACGTGCGTAATGCATTGCGTGCGGCCAGCGGTGATGCAAATATTGCCGTGCGTCATTATAAAATCGATCAATTAACGCGTTTGGGCGTCGCTAGTCGCACACAATGCGAACAAGCATTACAGCAGACAGGCTGGAGCCTGGAGTTGGCTGCCTCGATGCTATTAGAAAGTACGAACTAAGCCGAACAACGAACGCGATACGTGTTTTCATTCCGTCTCTGTGTATAGTATTAGTCCTCAAGAGGCGCCGATTCGATCTCCTTGTAGGCACCTCCCATAATTCGTTCCACACAACAGCTCGGCGCACTTGCCCAGCGGCCGGTCAGTTAGCCTTAGTTAAAGTTAGTTTATTTAAAAAGGAAGAAAAACGGAATCCTCATTGTTGCACATTTCCCGATATATTGATATATTTTTTATAGATACAGTTAGATTTTATATGTTTTATGACTCTTTCCGAAGCTCGAAATACTCTCGAATACCGAAGATTTTAGCATCACAATGCCACAAATGGATATCAATATGACAAAAATACTGGATATATATATACAAATTGTAGTCTAGTAAATACATACGGAACGTGTGTAAAAGATGAATATTTTAATGATTGTTATGTTTATAAAAGAAAAAAAGTAAAGCAAATCTCAACGATCAGTGCATGTTCTCGAATGTGACCCAGCCCCATAAAGCAAGCAAAACTTTACAAAATGCTTTTCTCGTTTAATGTTTGTTCACATCGAACTGAATTTGGAATAAAATGACAAAATTCAAATTTCTAATGATTTTATTTTTGGCGAAATGCATAAAACAGTTTTTGGCACATTTTAAGGCCCCTTTCGGTATTTGGTAGTAACAAAGTGGTACCAAAAAGAAAAAAAAAAGGGCCGTGATATTCTGGACATCTACCTTTTTCACTTTTAGCGATTTGGGAACAGCTGTTATTTCGGAAATTGCATATTATTTCTAGTGGTGGAAGAACATCAATATTTTTGTTCGACGACATCAATATGTCAAACTTTTACTGAAAGTAATTTTTTAGATGCATTTGATTTTAATCAATAAGTTTGCGTTCTTTTTTAAAGCCTAAGAACTAGTTAAAATTGATAAAAAAAAAACATCGATTACAGTTAGCATAAAATTTGCAATTTCGATTCGTCAATTAAACATCGAATTTCGTCCAGTACTATAACGCACAAAAAACGCGCGAAAACAGATTTTGCAAACAGCGCATATATATATTATATATTTTGGCAATTATTCATTTAAAATATAAGTGTAGACGTCATGTATCCTGGGACAAACCGTTGGTAAGTGCATTCAAAAACGCTGTGGTATCCAATATTAAATAAATACGACTTTTGCAGTACGCCGGGAAAAAGCAATGAGGTGGTCACCAAATCTCTGGACTACCGGTACAAAGCAGACCGCGCCAGTAAATTTCTTAAATGGGGTGCCGTTAATGTAACAATACTAGCGATATTAGTCATTGACCTTCGGTGTAAATGTCGCTTCAGTGATTCGTTTTGGTACTGGCTTGAGTATGTGGTGGCCTGCTGCTGCGTGCTCAGTGCAGTTGCCTGCTTTGGCGTCTATTTGCTTTTCCTGCTATTTAATAGAAAAGTGAAAGGAACAGAGGCGCAGAGAAGGTTGCTAACTAATGGAAAAGGTGTGTATGACTTTTGTTTAAGTAAGTTTTGTACTTATTGAATGTAATTTCATTTCAGACAACTCATTTAAGGTGGAAAGAGAACCCTCTTCGCCAGCAGCGAAAGAGCATAATGAGTCAAACAATAAGACGTCACCTATTATCTATTGGCACTCATCGTTTGACGATCGTAAGTAACCAATTTAATTTAAATAAAATCAACACTTATCTTTACTTTGTCTGATCAAACATTTAGCCATGTGGAATATGAATCGCACGTCGCCTTATAAACGTTACAGCGTAAGTCCAACGCGTACGCCCC
>JBAMBP010002728.1:0-36809 GCA_037044515.1 Phortica magna
TAGTTGCAGAATATTTTGCTCGATCTTCAACTCACGTTGCAGAAGCTCAAGCTCTTTATCCTTCAGCATTTTTGTATATTTTTTTAAAATTATTTGTAAACGATATATTCGTATCTGGCTTGCTCTATCATAACTGACACCATATGGTAGCCAGATGCTTGCCAGCTATCTGCATGATGCACCTACCCTTATCTTTATTTTCCCACAACGGGTATCATGCATTTGTTACTTATCTTAGTTCTAACATTTGCTTAGGACTGCAATTACATTTTACATATTTGTATTACTAGTCCTAACTACACGCTGTAGGTCCTATGTTCAGTCCTGAACAGTCAAATTTGAGTGCGTATATCTTTCAAACTATAATTCCGATTTCAAAAAGGAAGACAGTTCCTTAGACACGGGAAAATTCTCAGACAGAAGTATATTGGTTTTATCGAAAACGTTCATGCACTTTCGAATTTTTGCCAGTGAAATCAACCTACTGCTTTTTTTTGCGTCGCACAGCATATTATTGTTTGTTAAATTACATTTACTTTAGAGCAATTACACCTTACAGTTAGCCTTACAATTTCCTTCAGTTTTCTAGTCCTCGCATATACAATGTGTTTTGGGAGGTATAAATGAAATGAAAATGAAACGTATCGTAACAGTTTTTATGGTCAGACTGTTGATGGTCTGCTATTGTTTTGCGTTTGCAATTAAATTATTGGTTTTCCTTTTGTTTTCAATAAATAATATGATTTAAAAAAAAATGTTTATTTTTGTAAGGTGTTTCCTTTTCTTTACTATTTTGCAGTTTTTGTTTTACATTGATTTCTTTGCTAAATTTAGATGTGTAAACATTAGTTCATTTTGATAGTGGCGTAAAGTAGAAAAACCTACATAATTTTGATTACAACGCCCTGACCACGATTCAAACTCAGCCACATCGACTTGTAAAGCCCCACCTCTTAACCAAAACGGCCATCGAGACATGTTTGCGATTAGTTATGATCATATGAACAAAAGTAGATCAAGCGTCGGCGAAACAGTAACAGTGCGTTTGCCTATTAGTTCTATTCAACAACCCTCTCTTAACTCTTCGTTCACAAACATCGCTTGCAATCGCATTGTCGTAGGTTTTGCTGGGACACTCAATTGTCAGCCAGCTTAAATTATGCACGCTGCATAAATTAATTAAGGTCACTTAACATACCACAAAAAATAATTTTTTTTTAAATTAAGCAATAAATTAGTCTTTTTGGTTGTTCGTAGTGTGGAGACAGAGAGAAAGAAGAAAAAAAAAGTAAAAAAGTTATTATGGTGGAAAGACATCAGCGTTGCCAGTTTTTATTTTTGATAAGTCGGGATTTTAAAACTTTTTGAGTGAAAAAAGCGGGATTATTGCGTCGAAAGCGGGACATAGTCAAAAAACGTATATAATCAGAACTTTTTAAATATTTATCTTTTTATTTTAGTTTAAATTAAGCTTACGTCTCGAAAGATAGCAAAAATCTCCATAGAAAATGTATTTCAATATTATATTTTATATTTCTCTGTACATTTAGCTTTTTTTTAAACTTTTTTTTTATCATCTGAAAAATTATAACGTTTGTCTAAATATTGTTGGCAATTTGTGTAAAAACTGTTGAAGTCTCCGATGACTTTGGTCCGTTCAGATTATACCAATTTATTTAAAATCTGTTTCGTCTGGTAGCCGAAAAATCCATCAATATTGTCTTTGAGTCAGCCTTGAACGGAAGAGGCATAAAAACTCATGCATTTCTGTTATGGCAATAGCATTTCCCTGAGACTCCTTCATTAAGGTTCCAAAAGCACTCATTACATTATAAACAAAATGCAAGTACGCTAAAGTTTTTGTTTCCTCTGCTTCAGAGTAAAAAAATTTTTTAATTGCCCTCGCACATGAATTTTTCTTTTCAAAGTAGCTTTTTAAAGCTGGCCAAACATTGATTAACCTCTCAACAGCAGGACAGAGCGACAAAAATCTTGTATTTACGTGACGTAATAATTCGATCCACTCCATTTCAGTAGTTTCAAATATCTTTATCAATTCCGCACGACGTTTAGCTGAATGTGATAAATGCCCATATATTTTTAAGGTGATAGCTTCTACATCGATTTCTAATCTATCACATGCAAGTTTGCTCATATTACGTAAGATGTGAACTTAACAGTTAGCTTTTAATATCTTGCCGTTTTTGGCAACGAGATTCATGAAAACAGAATGATTTGAACCAAAGTTTACATTTGCATTATCAGCGCCTTACGATGTTACTTCCGATAGTTTTAGATTATGTTTATCCAATGTTTCACAAAGTACTTTTGTTATTTGGTCGGCAATTTCGTCATTATTCTCCTGAAAAACTATTAATTTGTTTTGTATTCCTTTGTCCAAACTGAAATATCGCACACATATTGGAAACATTTTTCTGTTTCCTTGCAAGCAATTACATGCCAGCAATAGCATCCGTATAAATCGAAAAAAATGAATTTCTTGCAGCGCTTAGGGGACTTTTGCTTTTGTAAGCGGGGAGTTTACAACTTGACGCTATATATGTTTCAAGTAGTCACGTAGATCATTGCCTGATGTGGGTGGTGGTGAGGCTATAACAGATTGGTGATTCGTGTGATTAATTTGGTGACACGTTAGGAGAAACTGTGAGGCAAAATTCACATTTATAGGCACTGTTTTCGTTTCCTAGGGAAGGTGTGCCTTATGTCATCATGTGGCACCC
Source organism: Phortica magna (assembly GCA_037044515.1). Lineage (NCBI taxonomy): Eukaryota > Metazoa > Arthropoda > Insecta > Diptera > Drosophilidae > Phortica > Phortica magna. The sequence continues at coordinate 2,742 of JBAMBP010002728.1, forward strand.
TGTGATGGTCCTGAGGTTGGAGTTCTGCTCCATTGCGATTTACTTAAGGCTGGGGCTCATATTGGGACGGCATAGTCAAATGTGGAATCTTTGGAGTTTTGATAACCATTGACATTAACTTTGAGCTGCAGGTTGACTTTTCGCGTCTTCGTGGTGAAAAAGGTGGCAGATGACTCGGCTGACGAGATATTGAGGTTTCTTTCGTTGAAAAAGTAGGTAAGGGAACGTACCCAAATTACGTGACCCATTTTAACGCTTTTTTTACCCCTCCCCCCTCGGTGACCATCTGTAGTACATTGCAAGACCCCTCTCCCCACTACATTTCACGTAGTAATTCCTATATATTTTTATTTTATTTTTTTCTAATAGAGACTTAAAAAATACTTAATTTGTCTCATTCTTGTTTATATTAATAGTACAGCATATTGTAATAGGAACTCAATTTACAAAAACAAGTCTTTTTCTTCAAGCGTAAAACGGTGTGAGGATTCCCTACTAGCCTTGTGACTAGCGTGGTGTTTTCATGACCTCCCTCCCCCACCTAAATTGGTCACGTAATTTGGGTACGTTGCCTAAGTAGGTATTAAGATTTTCTTCAAAAGTATTTACGGTCCCATTAACTGCAACGAGAATGCAATCATCAGCATATGGAACCAGCTTTATATCACCAGATGAAGTTGGCAATTCCGATATGTATAGGATGAAAAGAAAACTCCTTGTTGATCTCCCTGTTTCATTTTCCTAACGCTGCTGCACTTGCCTCGAAATTCCATGATTGCTTCCCTATCCGTGAGATAGTTTATAACCCACGGTTTTGCATTTTTGGGAAGATTCGTTTCGATAAGCTCTTGGAATAGCACCGGTAGACTTTTGATTAGGACGATCACTGCTAAGGCCATTTGCGATGGAGATTGCCAGCTTACATAGAGCCTTAGAGGTGCTTCTACCTTCTTGAAACCCATGCTGCGTAAGGAATTGTTTTAGGCACGGTAGAAGGAGCATGATTTGAGCAACTGTCGAGAGTAAGGTAATGGGGCGCTAAAAGGATCCTTTCTCGGGGGACTTACTAGGTATTATTATCGCTATTATTCTCCCCTATTTAAAATGGTCAGGAATGGTTTCCTGGAGGGCTCAGAAAAGCGAAGAGGACTTCCGTTTGCGCAGTAAATGTTGTTCAGCCAGCTTTATCACAGTTGACGTTAGTGCATTTGTCAGCGTTTATGAAATCTGACTCCATTTCAGTTTTTATAATTATGGGTAGGTGTTCCAAGTTCAGCGTGACATGTGCTTGCCAGCTGGTGCACGGGAGTAGTTATAGATTGACTATGGTGAAGACCGATGAGCTAGAAGCAAGAAAGATTTGTTTGCCTCTTCTATCATTACCCAAAGGTAAATGGCAACTTTCATGATGTGCATTAAAATCACCCATGACCCTCCTGCGTTCTCTATGGAGCAGGGGTAGGTGTTTGGTATGTCACCAGATCTGCAGGCTGCAGGTCTGCATAGTATAGTTGACTATACCAATGTCCCTCTTTACATCGAACAGTTATTCCGAATACCAAAAGATGTGAATCTGGTTGATAGGAAATTGTAAGTCTGGAGTCTTTCACGAATTAGTGTATTTCATCGTGTATTTCTCGATCTAAGTGGAGAATATTATATTCAGCCGAGGTGCGTAGTTGACATTTAGTATGATTCTTATGTACGAAGTTTGTTCAAAAAGTAAGGGGACTTTTCAAGTTTCGCAGGCAACGTACTTTCGATTATCGATTTTTTGATTTGTTATGTTGGTACACTCTTTTCGAACATCTGTACCAAATTTCAAGTCAATGGCATTTTTTGTTTGGTTGTGAGAGGCGTAAAGGTTATAAGTGTTTTGCATGCTCGGCGATTTTTTACTATAGAAAAATATGCATCAAAAGATTCGCACCAAATTTTGTGTAAAAAATTAAGTGCTCCGTAACACTTGAAATGTTGACAGTGGAATACTGTGAAACTGTTCTAAGTAAAAAAAATGTTTACAAGTGGTACAAACTCTTCCAAGATGGCCGGTAAGATGCCAATGTCGAGCCTCGCTCTGGCCGCCCAAGCACGTCAACAAGTGATGAAAACGTTTAAGCAGTGAATCAAATTATTTTGGAAAATCGTCGAATCACTTTCAGAGAATTTGCTAAGGAGTCGGTATACCGTTGGCTCCGTTGCCATGCAATTTTTTCTAACGTTTTGGGCGTGTTTCAGCGAAGTTTGTTCCGAAACTGCAAAATTTTGACCAAAAGAACAGTCGCATGAGCATCGCTTAAGAGCTGTTGAAAGACATCAACGACTACCCAGATTTACTCAAAAAGGTCATAACTGGTGACGAATCATGGGTATATGGTTATGATATCGAAACCAAACCAAACCCAAAATAAGCACGCCAAGTTCGATCAAATGTCAAAGTTTGCTCAATGTTTTCTTTGATTACCATGGCGTAGTGCATTAGGAGTTCTTACCATATGGTCGTACGGTCAATAAACAGTATTGTCTGGAAGTTATGCGCCGTTTGCGAGATGCAATACGAAGAAAACGTCCAGAATTGTGGAAAAACAATTCATGGTTTTTGCATCACGATAATGCCCCTGATCACTCATCTTTGCTTGTTAGAGATTTTTTGTCCAAAAACAACACCACAATCATGCCTCCGCCACCATATTCACCTGATTAGACCCCATGTGACTTTTTCTTGTTCCTAAAACTAAGCAGACCTATGAAAGGACGGAGATTTGCAACGATTGAAGAAATAAAGAATACCTCGCTGAAAGAGCTCAAGGCTATACCGAAAAGTGCTTATAAGAAATGCTTTAAGGATTGGAAAAACTTCTGACACAACTGTATTGTATTTGATGGGATTACATTGAAGGGGACAACATAAATATTGATAAATAAAATAAATAAATATTTTTTCTTAAAAATACCACGTCACCTTACTTTTTGAACACACCTCGTATTGGCGATGTTGATTTTGTAGTTGGTCATGTAGTCCGTGAGCTTAGCTTTTTTATGACGAAGCCTATTGCAAAGTACTTAAGTTAGAGCTGTTAGAGCTGTGATGAATAGCATGTGATGTGGATGGAAAAAAGCCATGTTGAGTTTGTAGTGCGACATGTAGTCCGTGAGCAAAGTACAAAAGTTAGAGCTGTTAGAGCTGTGATGAATAGCATGTGATGTGGATGGCAAAACAGCACTGCGGGGTCTTACGACCCGTATGTGGCGATGTGTTGTGCTTAAAGCTGAATAGGTGGATCGGCATACATCACGGGGGGTGAGGTACGTACGAACTGTGCTTTGAAAGATGTGTCAGGAAGTGATGGCAAGGCAAGTAGGACAATTGAAGATTGCGACGTAGTCCTCATGCTCCATTAAGTCCAGATCACTGCACATGCCACCCATTGGAACACTTATGACAAAGAAGAGAGCACACCCTTTTGTAATGCGAGCATTACAAAGCAGCCCACCCACACTGCGCTCGATTCGATATCATCTGCTCGTAGGAGTAGGGAACTAAGCCTGCAATCAGGCATTGGTTGGTCAGTTTTAATTACACCGATAGAGATTGAAGCAAGAAAAATATCATCGTGAGTTGAAAATATATTGGTAATATAGGATTAACTGCAATACAATACTTCTATTTGTAGATTTAAAGTGCTTAAAGAATAATTTCAAAGCACAGACCATTGGTATTAAAGGTTTAGTCTTTACTTATATTTTTTTGTTTTTTCATTTTAGTGAATCAGCAAACTATCATTGAACTTATGAATTTCGGAAAACGTGTTGTGTTGGATCACATAATGTTTGAAAAAAGTGTTGAATTTAAGTCAGCAGACAATATTGCAAGAGGAACAAAAAACAATGAAGAGGACTTATGTTTCTTCTCAAGAGAAATTAATTTTGATTTCTATAGACTAAATATTTTATTACTGCATACAATAAAACGTGGAAATCATTTAGTAGCTCGAAAAGTAGGAACTTTAACAATGAGCGAAGCCAAAATTCGGGCAGATTTAAAAAAAGATGTTTATGTGACTGGATCATTGGGAGGAATACAAATAATAGACATAACACCTGAAGGCATCAACCATCAACGAATATTTTCTGTTGGAAAAGATCCACATACAGACCCTCCTACTTTAAATAAAAATACGTTGGTGTGTAAACTGACAAGCGAGATGTACTCTGGAAATGAGAATGATGACTACGACGAAATAAATGCGCTGAATTTTAAATTTTCATGGAACAAACAAACGCAATTCAACATAAAAATACGAATGGCTTCAGTGTGGTATACTCATTGTCCTCGATTTCTACAAGATGTAAATATATGTGTTACTCAGTTTCAACAAAGTTTCAAGTAAGCTATGCATAAATATACTTTTCACACATTCTGACTTCCTCATTAAGTTTGTAAGACAAATAGGGACCAACCATATGAGGTACATACATACTTATGTATATCCATTCATATATTCTTGAGCAACATCAAAGGAAGAGGTGATGTTTTGACCGTCTGTCTGATCGTCAAGGTCTCATTGCTAGAAGTAATACTTTTATTAGAGGAATCTTTAAGAATTTGTTCTTAACTCATTGGTGTTCAACCTAACACTGACATACTCTCAGCTCACAAGCAGTTAAAAACACAGCTTAAAAAAACTCTATCTAATTGAACTTTAAGTGAATATATCTTCTGAGCGAAAACAAAATCAATAAGTTTTAAAAGGTAGATTTGTAGATGTGTTTCTGCTTTAATATTATGTGCTATATTTTAATATAAAAGTAAATTTTAATGAATTTATGGTAATAAAACCAAAAATAATAAAAACCAGTAAGGGAGCTATTTTCGGCTATGCCGAAACTTATATACTCTTGCAAACGTTTTCACAATTATTCTTATTAGGAAATCCTCTTATAATTTTCCAATAAGAATCATATACGTAGCCACGCCCATTTTCTAATTGTATTTAAGAAGGCAATGTAGTCAAACTTCACTACATTTTTCAATCTTGTATCTCGTCTGTTTACAAAGAAGTCTCATTTTTAAGTTTTTAGTTGTATGGGCGGTACCACGCCCTTATGTCCGATTTTTATAAAATTCTGGATTTTAGTCAGGCATTAATAAAGACACGTAATAATAAAGTTTGGTTTGCTTATATTCAAGAACAAAAAAGTTTTTCTAACAAAAACTGTATTTTTGAACGATCGTTCCTATGGGAGCTATATGCTATAGTAGCCTGATCTTTACCATTTTTACATTGTATCTTTGTTGATTTCAAAAAAGTTTTTGTGCAAAATATTGAGTCGACAACTCCAAAAACACGCTGTTTTTTAAGCAAAAACATAATTTTGACCAGATCCTTGTAATGGCAGCTATATGCTATAGTAGCCCGATCTTGACCATTTTTGCACGGTAACTTTGTTGATGTTAAAAAAATATTTGTGCAAAATATGAGTCGATAACTTCTTAAAACACGCGGTTTTTTAAGCAAAAACATCATTTTTGAACGATCGTTCCTATGGGAGCTATATGCTATAGTCATCCGATCAAACTGAATTTTACATACCAAATACCTGCAAGGAGAAGAAAATTTTCTGCGTTTAAATTTTTTTGCTAACTTTAAAACTCTGGCTGGAGATTGCATTGAAACAGACAGAAAGACAGACGGACATCGTTATTTGAACTCGTCTCGTCGTGCTGATCAAGAATATATATACTTTATATAGTCGGAAATGTCTCCTTCACTGCGTTCCAAACTTCATGAAAAATTTAATATACTCTTTTTGCAAGAGTATAAAAAGAAAAAGTTGGAGGTTATTTGAACCAGGTAACAAAAAATGTATTTATATGGGAATTTTTTTTTAACTGTCTACTCCGGTTTTATTTCCTTATAGTTAACAATCCTTAATCTTTGTTTACACTAGAGTTTTTTTTTTGTAAATTTATAAAAAAAATGTCCTGTCTACAATGACTAGTAGTTCAGTTATTTGGTAGTTAGGCCTGGAAAGTTTTCCGGGAGTTTTGAAAATTCGTATCCTTGTGTATTTCAGTGTGTTTTTTCGAATTTCAACCTCCATATCTCACCATTTTCACCATATCTTCATTTTGGCTCATCTTACAGCAGAAACATCTCTATGCTCAACTAGAGGAAATTTATGTTCTGAACTTTTTTTTCGTAAATGTTATAGTTTCGTCGTGCAAGGGCCGCATAGTGTAACAATTTTGTACAATTCTTCACTTTGCGATTTCTTACATTTTGTATGGAACTTGCTTTGTCTGCCAATAATAACTATATTTTGTGTTTAATTAAATGAATTGATACATGTGTGCTTCATATATACTCGAAAAATTTACATTATATATTAGGATTTTATCAAACGACAGCCAAGATGACCTGTTGTAGAGTTTATGTTGTTACCATACTCGATCAAATCTTCAAATTTGACTATATAAATCTTAACCAGTAAGGACGTTATCTTCGGCCTTGCCGAAGATGTATACTCTTCACGACACCTTTTGTGGTACGCCCATTTTATTTTTGGAATCTTATCTCGTTTTGTCCACATAGCCTTTAGATCAGTTTTCGTTGTTATACCTCGTTGAGTGCCAGATATATGGGAACTATTGGTTTTGGTCATATGTGGGGGGTGCCACGCATATTTTGATATCAAAATAGTTTTTAAGCCACATTATAAACATAAGTATGAAGTTTCAAGTCGATTAGTTAAGAAACAAAAAAGTTTTCCGTACAACGACTTAAATTTGGTTTCTCTTCCTCTTCTTCATTTTGTATGGCAGGTACCAGTTCCAGTAGTCCGATCTCAATAAAACTTACAGGCAATTGATCTGGTGACACTAAATTACTACTTTTGTAAATTCAGCACCCTAACTTCAGAAACAAAAAAGTTTCCCATACAACGATTTAAACTTTGTCTTCTCTTCCTCTTCTTCATTTTGTATGGCAGGTACCAGTTCCAGCAGTCCGATCTCAATGAAACTTGCAGGCATTTGACCTGGTGACACTAACTTACTACTTTTGAAATGTCAGCACTCTATCTTAAGAAATAAAAATGTTTCCCATACAACGATGGCAGGTACCAGTTCCAGTATTCCAATCTCAATGAAACTTTCAAGCATTAAGCCTGGCTACGGTTTATTAGCACTTGTATAATTTCAGCGCTCTATCTTGGAAAACAAAAAAGTTTTTCATACAACGATTGAAATTTTTTTTCTTCTTCTTTTCGTATGGTGGCTACCAGTTCCAGTGGTCCGATCTCGCTGGTTCCGACCAATGTGTCATCGTAATAAAATACAAGGGTCTGTGCAAAGTTTCAGGTCGATAGCTTCAAAACTGAGGGAGGTGTTTGCATACATACATACAGACGGACAGACGGACATGGCTATATCAGCTCGTCTTGTCATCCTGATCAAGAGTATATATACTTTGTATAGGCGGCCACGCCTCCTTCTGGCTGTTACAAACTTCGTGACAAAACTATAATACTTTTCACTTCGTGAAGAGTATAAAAAATTTCGGTATGCAGCTTCATCTCCTTCAAAATTCTTTAATAACTGCTGGTAAAATCCAGTGTTCTCAGCACTCTCTTTTGCGATCCATGGCTGATCGTACAATCGATTTGTTTGGTTCGCATTTTGTAGACCACATATGCAGCTGCGTATAATTTCTGGTGCGATGACATTTTTCCAATTTTTATACTCCTGCGTGGCTACGCCCTTAAATCTCGGAAACGTTTGTGATTCTTGTTGGGAAGACTATAGAAATTAATTAAAACATTATTCCCAACATTAAATTAAGAACAAACAGTAAGGGAGCTATTTTCGGATTTTCCCAAACTTATATACTCTTGCAAACGTTTTATTCTTATTAGAAAATCATTTTTACAATCTTGCAAAAAGAGTATATTAACTTTGTCATGAAGCTTGCAACGCAGAGAAGGAGACATCTCCGACTATATAAAGTATATAAATTCTTTATCAGCACGACGAGACAAGTTCAAATAACGATGTCCGTCTGTCCGTGGAGTTATCGACTCAATATTTTGCATACAACTTTCTTTGACATAAACAAAGCAAATGTATGGTGTAGGAACTTTTACGATATAATTTGACCTTAAAATCGATTGTTTGGATTTTCGATTATACGGATACCCCTGGTTTTAATTGATCCGGTTTCTACTACTATGCTTTTGCTGACTATTTTGACAATTTAATTACCTTAATTCAAATCACTATTCAATTTTAGAAAATGAATTAAAAAAGATTAGCTTACCATGCCTGTAGCTTTTTTTTTTGGCTGCTCGGGTAAATTTTCATTAATTTAAAAGATATTTCAGTAAAATCAAAATTTTAATAATGAAAACATAAGAAACATCAAATTATTTAAAATCAGATTACTTACTAAAACGATAACACTAATTTAATGGTATAGCTTCTTTGCACTTACTTCAAATAAGACTGAATTTTACCAAATTACCTTCCCAAAAATGAAACAAATTTTCTGTCTGATTGAATTAGTGCAAACTCCACTCATAAACATCTACATACAGTGTAGATGTCTATGTTTTGCAGATTACTGAATTCATTTACTCATTTCATTTTCACTATAATAATAAGCTTATTTGATGTACATAGTTTTGAATAAATGAATGAAATTTCGACAATGTGTAAACGCTGTTTTGTATCAGCTATACAAAAAATTTAGTAAAGTTTGTAAAATATGGACTGAAGAGAGTATGATTTTCAGTACAACCAATACAAATACCTATAGACAAGATCAGATATTTCACCCCCAAACAAGAAATAGGCCATCGCGATCTAAGTTATAATAAATAAAAATAGTTTTCTAACAAAGAGTACCTGTTCCAAATAAGCTGAACGATCTGTCAACAATTTTTGTTACAATAACGTTTGCAATAGAATCTAAGTTTCAGAAAATCCAAAAATAACATAGTTTGGTTTATTATACCCTGTACATACTGTACCAGGGTATATTGTGTTTGTTTGGCCGAAATGTATGTAACGCATAGAAGGAGGGGAGGGGGACCCCATAAAGTATATATATTCTTGATCAGGACGACAAGACAAATTGATTAAGCCATGTCCGTCCGTCTGTCCGTCCGTCCGTCCGTCCGTCCTCACCAATGGTTCTCGGAAACTATAAAAGATAGAGACTTGAGATTTGGAGGATAGACTCGTGATGATCAGCAGCAGATCAAGTTTGAATGGTTTTTAGCCACGCCCACTCCTTCCCGCCCAAGCAGCTACGCCCATTTTTAGAAAAGGCTATAACTTGAACACCAGAAACGCTAGAACTATGAAAGTTGGTATGTAGACTAAGTATGTAAGTTTTTATATAACTGCATACTACAATTTCCCCACCTCTCTTCATTACCCCTTAAAAAATGTTTTATTGTTAATTACTATATCTTCAAAACCATTAAAGGTGCGGACCTGTAATTTTGAGTATACACTCAGTAAATACATATCCTTAAGACTGCATACCAGAAAAAACCCCTCTGTATTTACGACTGCCCCTCAAAGACCATCAAACTTAAATTTTTCGTAAATTCCACTTTTTTTTTTTTCAATTTGTATATCTCCACAACTATAACAGATACGAACTTAAAACTTTGTATGCAGACTTAAGAAATGTATGTCTTGAAAACTCCGTCCCCCCCTACCCTTTATTACCCCTCAAAAAGTGTTTGCATGTCAAAGCCTGTATCTCCGAAATTGTTAAAGGTACTAACCTGAGTGTAAGTACAGAAAGTATATATAACTTCATAAGACCACATACTAGAAAATACCATTTTGTATTTGGACTACCCAAATACTTGTATTAAAGGCCGCCAAACTTAAATTTTGGGTAAATTTTAGTTTATTTTTATTAAAATATGTATATCTCCACAACCATGAATTATACATGTCTGAAATTTTGTATGCAGATTATGTAAATATACGTCCTTTAAACTGCATACCGAAAAACACCTCTTTATTTCATGGCTTTCCCACTCAGAGATCAACAAACTCGAATTTTTTGAAAATTGAAACACAATTTAATTGGGTGAGGGTATGTGCAGGGTATTACATGGTTGAGTATACTCAACTATACCGCCCTTACTAGTTTTTGGTTAATTTTGATTGTCTTCGTGTTTATTTATTTATATAATAACATTTGACTGTTATGATATAAATCAGATATTTAATTTAATATAATAATAATAAAAACTCAGTGACAAAAGTGAGATTTCAGGTGAAAGAGTATTATAGCTCATGCATAATACACGAAACGGATCGTGAAGGGCGTAGTTAGTTGTGCATCTATACAAAAATAAAGGAACAAAGCTTTTGTTGACGTTGACGCTTACCTGCCTGAGTAGGTCTGGATCAATTAAGCCAAGAATTAGTTTTTTTATAAAGAAGAAAAATAACAAATTTCTTCCAAATAGGAGGAAACGAAGAATTAAGAAGTGAGAGCTTAATAAACAGCGATTTTGCTCACCCTTTAAGCACACAGCCAGGGACTTTATCAGGACCAAGAGAAAAATAATTTTTGAGAACAATTACTTAGAACATTATCACCATTCAATACAGGAACAACAAAAGCATTGATAGGCATTGATCTTCAGAAGTAAGACCTAGAATATGTGGAAGGTTTAAATCACCGAGTACGATGAAAAAAATCATACATTGTATGACAAATATATGAGCACGTAACAAATACAGCCAACTGAGGCAAACTGATCTTGACACCCACACCCACACCCACATCCATCAACCATCAAATGAGTCTTTATGATTGCACGTAACGTAAATGAATAAAAACAAAACTAAATAAAAAAAAGTATGATAAGAAACGCAAGAATGTTCAGTACTGCAATTGATGTGAAAACACACTATTAAAAATGTTAATTGAAAACAGGGTGTTGCACTAAGGCAAAAAACAAAGAACGAAAGAAAAATAAGCGCAGAGGTAATAACAAAAAAAGTACTTGTTACCGAAGTAAATTGACAATAACAAGATTTCACTGAAAAAAGATGTTCAAATCTGAAAGACAAAATAGAAAATTTCAATTGCTTTCTTAAAAACAAATTAGTTAGTGAGGTGAGCGTATAAAAACGATGAGAAGTTTCCAATAAGAACAATAAGATTCTCGCACCAGTTTATGTGATGGTTTTCCCATTAACTCCAGATAGTTGAGAAATTCAATTGAGTAGGCAGTACAATCGTCATTAGCCATCTCTGCCCCCTTAAACAATCACTCTTCATAATTTATGTCAACCTCATAATCTGGAAAAACTTAGATGATGAGTTAATCTATTGTAGGTACTGGGGGTCAGAATTCTTAGGCGTCTGCATATTGCACATTGCATGTAAGGTGGAGCTTTTCAATTCTATACCATAGAGGTAATTCCTTCAGATATGCTTTTATTCATTTGATGGTGTTGTTCTCTTAGTAACTGGTAATGTAAAATCGCCTGCGAGAAAAACAAAAACGAAGCTCATCAGCGCAAGATCTGTAGCATGTTTTTGTGATATTGTCCTCTCGCGCCAGCCCCATACTATGAATTTGCGAATTGGTTCCCCAGCCGCGGTAGACTGCGCTGTGACAAATTTTTGTGCCCTAAAGTGAGGGACTGCCCTTCACTGGTTTAGAGCGTAAAATTTTTAGCATAGTCAAAATTTATTTATTTTTTTTTTATAATTAAAATATACATATGCGTTCATGTGGCTCAGTTATGATAAAATGTTAGCAGTCTTTCTCGTGCTCGTGCTTTGAATATGTTTGCATGCTGTTCAGATGCCACTCTCGTTGTCGCAGAAGTTCGTCACGACCTGTTTGAGACTTTTGCGAACTTCTCTTTGCTGCCCTTATTCTTTGATCTTTGTTTGTTTTTTTTGTCCTATTATCTCTTGCATTTGGTACCGTCTACCAACTCGTAAACCTAATTGAAGCGAATAATATATGTACATTTACAAAATGTTATTAAAATCTATTGTTTTTAAATGTCATTGTTTTGTAGATTAAACTTTCTTAATTGTAAAATTATGGACTTTTCTGTTTAACATTTTTATACACTAAAACGCGTGCGTACACTTTACTGATGTAAGATGTTCTAACATGCAGCTCTTGCGAGCTGCCTCTTTTTATTGAAATATTTCAACTCTTAATGCTATGCTGCGTTTGTAAGGCGCAGCGTTATCTTAATTCTATTTATACTATCGCTGCGTTTGTAAGGCGCAGCGTTATCTTATTCCTATTTATACTATCGCGTAGTTTGTAAGACTACGCGTTGGTCTTCAATTTATTAATGCTATCGCTGAGTTTGTAAGACTCAGCGTTATCTTAAAATAGTTGTTGTTCGCCTTCGTGGACCTGTGTGTAGCCGTTATCAAATTTTACTGCTGCATTGTCGATCCTAAACAAACAGAGGATCGCTGCATGTGACAATCGTGCAGTCACCAGATAGCGTTGGCGTCTATCAGTCGCTAGTCCGCGATGATAGAATTTTATGTTCATGCTGCTGCTTGAACATTCTGCGGGGGCCCAGGAAACACGACAGCTAGTAGTTCCAGTCTCCGATTCCTCTTTTAATCGCGTGAATGAAGTAAGTTTTCATATCGTAGAAAAACAACAGTTGCACACTTGATGAGACGACTTCCACCTTCTTCTATCTTATCCATAATTATGTGCTGTTTGATCTTCCACACGTTGAATGCCTAACTTGATTTGTTTTGGCTGTAGGTATCGTAGCGGTACTTACTGACTTGCAGGACTGATGAGACATGGCTTAATCAATTTGTCTTGTCGTCCTGATCAAGAATATATATACTTTATAGGGTCCCCCTCCCCTCCTTCTCTGCGTTACATACATTTCGGCCAAACAAACACAATATACCCTGGTACAGTATGCACAGGGTATAAAAATAAGCGTAGAGGTAATAACAAAAAAAGTACTTGTTATCGAAGTAAATTGACAATAACAAGATTTCACTGAAAAAAGATGTTCAAATCTGAAAGACAAAATAGAAAATTTCAATTGCTTTCTTAAAAACAAATTAGTTAGTGAGCGTATAAAAACGATGAGAAGTTTCCAATAAGAACAATAAGATTCTCGCACCAGTTTATGTGATGGTTTTCCCATTAACTCCAGATAGTTGAGAAATTCAATTGAGTAGGCAGTACAATCGTCATTAGCCATCTCTGCCCCCTTAAACAATCACTCTTCTCATCATTCTTCTTAGGCGTCTGCATATTGCACATTGCATGTAAGGTGGAGCTTTTCAATTCTATACCATAGAGGTGACTCCTTCAGATATGCTTTTATTCATTTGATGTTGTTGTTCTCTTAGTAACTGGTAATGTAAAATCGCCTGCGAGAAAAACAAAAACGAAGCTCATCAGCGCAAGATCTGTAGCATGTTTTTGTGATATTGTCCTCTCGCGCCAGCCCCATACTATGAATTTGCGAATTGGTTCCCCAGCCGCGGTAGACTGCGCTGTGACAAATTTTTGTGCCCTAAAGTGAGGGACTGCCCTTCACTGGTTTAGAGCGTAAAATTTTTAGCATAGTCAAAATTTATTTCTTTTTTTTTTATAATTAAAATATACATATGCGTTCATGTGGCTCAGTTATAATAAAATGTTAGCAGTCTTTCTCGTGCTCGTGCTTTGAATATGTTTGCATGCTGTTCAGATGCCACTCTCGTTGTCGCAGAAGTTCGTCACGACCTGTTTGAGACTTTTGCGAACTTCTCTTTGCTGCCCTTATTCTTTGATCTTTGTTTGTTTTTTTTGTCCTATTATCTCTTGCATTTGGTACCGTCTACCAACTCGTAAACCTAATTGAAGCGAATAATATATGTACATTTACAAAATGTTATTAAAATCTATTGTTTTTAAATGTCATTGTTTTGTAGATTAAACTTTCTTAATTGTAAAATTATGGACTTTTCTGTTTAACATTAAAAAAAAATACAGTCGATTAAACGGTTTCGAAAGATCAGTGTATATATACAAAATTATCTACATATCATTACATAGTTCATTTTATTTTTTTTCAGAAAATTTGTAACGTCAATCCGAAATAAGGCCACAGACATGGCAAAGGAACTTGTCCAGCAACTAAAAGAGCGAAATACGGAAAATGACCGTCTGATGCCCAGAAATATTACCCAATATTCGTAAGTGTTATCTTTAAAATAGGATGCTAACTTAAACGTGCAAAAAGAGTATATTTACTTTGTCGTGAAGTTTGCAAAGCCGTCCGTCTGTCCTCACCAATGGCTCACGGAAACTATATGAGCTAGAGGCTTGAAATTCGGAAGATAAACTCGTGTGGTCATGCGCTAATTCAAGTTAAATAGAATTCCAAGCCCACTCCTTTCCACCCGACCAACACTGCCTAATTTGTAACTAGGTCATAGTTTGAACACCAGAACCGATAGAAATATGAAACTCGGTTTGTAGAGTCACTAAGTATTGCTCTACAAAAATGCATACTAAATTTCCCCCATTCATTTCCCCTCCCCCGAAATGTTGTATGTAAGCTCAGTAACAAACTAAAATTTTTCATAAAACGTGCTTTGATCACTTTATCCTGTTTCATACAATGCTTTGTAACGAAAACAGAGTTTTGGAAGTATGCAATGCTTTTGATACCCTGTACACATTGTGTATCATGGTATATTTTGTTTGTTTGGCCGAAATGAATGTAACGCATAGAAAGAGGGGAGGGGGACCCCATAAAGTATATATATTCTTGATCAGGACGCTAAGACAAATTGATTAAGCGATGCCCGTCTATCCGTCTATCCTCACCAATGGTTCTCGGAAACTATAAGAGATAGAGACTTGAGATTTGGACGGTAGACTCGCGATGCTGGGCAGCAGATCAAGTTTGAACGGGTTTGTGCCACGCCCACTCCTTCCCGCCCACTCCTTCCCGCCCACTCCTTCCCGCCCAAGCAGCTACGCCCACTTTTTGAAAAGGCTATAACTTGAACACGAGAAACGCTAGAGTCATGAAAATCGGTAGGTAGACTGAGTATGTAAAGATCTATAAAACTGCATACGACAATTATTCTCCCTTCCCTTTATTACCCCTCAAAAGGTGTTTTATTATTAATTACTATATCTTAAAAACCATGAAAAGTACGGACCTGAAATTTTGTAGGTATACTCAGTAAACACATGTCCTTAAAACCAGAAAATACCCTTTTGTATGTTTGACTACCGCTCAAAGACCATCAAAGTTAAATTTTTTTTTCAATTCCACTTTTTTTAACCAACATTTTTATATCTCCACAACTATAAAAGATACAAACCAATAAAAACAACTGTAAAAGATGAGACTTTGTATGCAGTCTCAATAAATGTTCGTCTTTAAAACTGCATACCAAATTCCCCCTACTCTTTATTATTACATCTCCGAAATTGTTGAAGGTACTGACCTGAAATTTTGTACGTAGACAAAGTATATATAACTTCTTAAGACTGCATACTGGAAAATACCATTTTGTATTTCGACTACCCATTAAAGGCCGGCAAACTTAAATTTTGGGTAAATTCCAGTTTATTTTCATTAAAATTGGTATATCTCCACAACTATGAAATATTCTTGTCTGAAATTTTGTATGCAGGTTCAGTTAATATACGTCTTTAAAACTGCGTACCAAAAACACCCTCTATTTCATGGCTTCCCCCTCAAACTCGGATTTTTGACCGATTTTTTTGATATTTGGAACACCATTTAAATGGGGGATGGGAAATATACAATTTTTTTGCAGGGTATTATATGGTTGAGTGTACTCAACTATACCGCCCTTACTTGTTTTAATTTTCAATGATTTTTGAACAATAAGAAAATCTGAAAGATAGGAAAACATTTATGTTCAAGGCTGCTTACAAACAAAAAAAATAGTTGAGTTTTCCTTATTTAATTACATTACCGACTATACCGCTCTTTTTTGTTTAATAGCTGTTTATTGGAAAATATTACACTGCTGTTACTTGTATTCAAAAATACAAATGTATGTAGAGAGCGACCAAAACTTTAAACCCTTTTAAAACGTCTTTGCAAACCATTTTATCGCCATGTGTTTGTACACAACAATCCACCAGCAGTTTCCCTGGTTTTTACAAAGGCGTTAGAGCAACTACTCCTTGCACTTAGCCTTACAGCTCATTGCAGTTTTCAAGCACTAAGTCCTCGCATTTGTCGCAGTTATTAATGTGTTTGCTTGCAATGTGTAAACCAAATGAAACGTATCGTAACAGAAACGTTCGAGTTTTTGTTAGACAGACTGTTGATGGTTTTTGCCTTTGTTGGCGTGGCCACCCCCAATACAGATACAAAATTTCAAATGGGCTTGCAAAATGTAGTAAAGGATGACTACATTGCTTTCTTTAAGAAGAATTAGAAAAAGGTCATGGCTACGTATATGATTATTTTTGGAAAATCGATAAAAAAAAGAATTTTTCAATAACGGAAACCCATGGCAAATGTCTTTCGTGGATTTGCTTTTGCAAACTTCAGCAGTAGAGGCTATGATAACAAGCATAACTTATTATTCAACACATGGCTACAATATAAGTGTAGCTTTTATAATTTAAACAGCAAACTTCAGCAGTAGAGGCTACGATAACAAGCATAACTTATTATTCAACACATGGCTACAATATAAGTGTAGCCTTTATAATTTAAACAGCAGCGAAGACAGTATAATATAATAATCATTTCCTTCGCCAACCCTAAAAATATATGCCCACAATAGTACAACGATCATCTCCTTTTCCTTTTTTGACCCCATTCTTCTTTGTGTTTATACTACGTGACTAGTCCTTTAACTGTAATCACGATTTTTTTTATTCAACTTGGCTTGGTTTAGAAAAGAGTAGAAGAACAGACTGGAGTCAGTTAAAACGGAATGTAAAAGAAAGCACATCGTGCTGTTAAGACACTATAACTTAAGTTTAAGCCGTTGAGTTTAAAAAATAAAAATACATTTTGTTCTCTTAAAGTACTGTTTGAAGTGTAGACAGTCTAAATTCATTAATTTTATAGGTGGCTGACACATTTTTTGTGTGTGACAAACACATTTGCAAATGCGCTTGTCTAGGTGCAATTGTATGTACAGCTGCGAACGATTTATTAAGAAACTGTGATAACTAAATTCAGTTTTCCTTTTCTTAATTTACATTTTTCATTACAAAACCGAATTAATCGCACAAATTACTATACAAAAAATGAGTCAAACATCGCGTTGTTGTTGAAACTACATTTTTGAAACTGGCATGAAAAATTCCTCGCCCGGTTTTGATCGAATTGATCAGAAAATTTAAAGCGATCTTCTTCGAGATGTAATCTAGGTTTGTACGTAGTAGTTTTTCGATTTATGTCTTAGATTTTCTATATGGCCATTCTTGTGGCTATCTTTATCCAAAAAACCCAATTGTTTTGGAAAAGTGGACACTATTTTGTAAAAACTCAAAAATACAAAAAACGCCTCGTACAGACCTCAAAATTACTGTTTTTAAAGGAACGTATAATTTCATTTCAACTTACGTTCCACCCCAAATTTGGAGTGCAAGTTGTTTTATTACTATACTTCGTTGCGAAGATATATCAAAATATATTAAATTTTCCTGTTTGTTCATGAGCCCTGCAACATAGTTCGGCTATGACGTAAAGGAAACGCAAAACAAATTCATAGATAGTCGAATCTGCACTTTAATTGCTGAAAGAATTCTAAATGACTCCCGGTTCAATGGCTAGGAATAGCTCGCTGACAGAGTCAATTTTACATACAATTTTTTTATTCGAATTTTTACATAAAAAAGATCCTGCATGAATTTTGAACGTTACTTTTCTTTTCTTGTTATCTATGCTTAACATACATATGTGCGTAAACAAAATTAAATTGTCTCCCTGCTTGCCAGGACATTTCTGGAGCAAAGGGTGGGTGTCCACATGTGTTTAATTGCTGCTTGGCTGTCAACGAGTATATTTATCTTCTGAAGTGCACCCTGCACTGTATTTCGGCTTCTTCTGCTGCTTTTCTTATAGAGAACATTTCCGTCTGGAATATGCTGCAGTGGTCTGGTAGTTTGTATTTCTTTGCAAAATTAGGTGCCGAAGGGTATACCACCGCACTGACCCATGTTTTTATCTTGGAGCCGTCTGTGTAGATGTTTATTGTTTTTTTTCGTTTTGTTGTTTTTCCTTGTCTTCTCTGACTTCATTAGATAGGTAGATTTGGGGATTGCCACAAAACTAAAACGGCATTGAGTAGTATTGGTCGCACAACCGGAATGGAAATCCGATGCATCCAGTTCTCCAGTGTAATCTTTATAAGAGGCTGGAGGAAGGCCTGGTCGATACACTATTAGTTCAGGAAATTGGTTGGCCTCGGAGAACAAGGTATCTGGGTTCAAGTCACCTAACTATAATTTATTTTAACCGATTGCAACATGTAAGAATATTATGGCCATCCTAATAAGGAAAGATAAGGTATGCATGCTTACTTAATGTCTTATCACAGCACTGACGACTTTACGGTAGTCTATAATAAAAACAAAGACCAGGCAATACTCTTAACATCCTGTTTAATTGCTTAAATAAAGAGTCCTCAGTCCTCATAGGTGGCGTCAAAGCAAAAACCATGTGGGTACTTTATAGTTTTGTCACGAAGTTTGTAACAGCCAGAAGGAGGCGTGGCCGCCTATACAAAGTATATATATTCTTGATCAGGACGACAAGACGAGTTGATATAGCCATGTCCGTCTGTCCGTTTGTCTGTCTGTCCGTCTGTCCGTCTGTCTGTATGTATGCAAACTCCTCCCTCAGTTTTGAAGCTATCGACTTGAAACTTTGCACAGACCCTTGTATTTTTTTACGATGACACATTGGTCGGAACCAGCGAGATCGGACCACTGGAACTGGTAGCCACCATACGAAAAGAAGAAGAAAAAAAAATTTCAATCGTTGTATGAAAAACTTTTTTGTTTTCAAAGATAGAGCTCTGAAATTATACAAGTGCTAATAAACCGTAGCCAGGCTTAATGCTTGAAAGTTTCATTGAGATCGGATTACTGGAACCTGTACCTGCCATACAAAATGAAGAAGAGGAAGGGAAGCAAAGTTTAAATCGTTGTATGGGAAACTTTTTTGTTTCTGAAGTAAGGGTGCCGAAATTACAAAAGTAGTAATTTAGTGTCACCAGATCAACTGCCTATAAGTTTTATTGAGATCGGATTAATGGAACTGGTACCTGCCATACAAAATGAAGAAGAGGAAGAGAAACCAAATTTAAGTCGTTGTACGGAAAACTTTTTTGTTTCTGAACTAATCGAATTGAAACTTCATACTTATGTTGATAATGTGGCTTAAAAGCTATTTTGATATCAAAATGGGCGTAGCACCCCCCACATATGACTAAAACCAATAGTTCCCATATATCTGGCACTCAATGAGGTATAACAACGAAAACTGATCTGTAGGCTATGTGGACAAAAAGAAATAAGATTCCAAAAATAAAATGAAAAACCAGTAAGGGAGCTATTTTCGGCTATGCCGAAACTTATATACTCTTGCAATTGTTATTAGGAAATCCTTTTATAATTTTCCAATAAGAATCATATACGCAGCCACGCCCATTTTCTTATTTGTCTTAAAGGAGGCAATGTAGTCAAACTTCACAACATTTTTCAATCTTGTGTCTGGTCTGTTCACAGAGAAGTTCCATTTTTAAGTTTTTAGTTGTATGGGCGGTACCACGCCCTTATGTCCGATTTTTATAAAATTCTGGATTTTAGTCAGGCATTAATAAAGACACGTAATAACAAAGTTTGGTTTGCTTATATTCAAGAACAAAAAGGTTTTTCTAACAAAAACTGTATTTTTAACCGATCGTTCCTATAGGAGCTATATGCTATAGTAACCTGATCTTGACCATTTTTACGCAGTATCTTTGTTGATGTCAAAAAAGTTGTTGTGCAAAATATTAAGTCGATAACTCCAAGAACACGCTGTTTTTTAAGCAAAAACCTAATTTTTGACCGATCCTTCTAATGGCAGCTATATGCTATAGTAGCCCGATCTTGACCATTTTTGCACGGTATCTTTGTTGATATCAAAAAAGTTTTTGCGCAAAATATTGAGTCGATAACTCCTAAAATACGCGGTTTTTTAAGCAAAAACATCATTTTTGACCGTTCCTTCCTATGGCAGCTATATGCTATAGTAGCCCGATCTTGACCATTTTTGCACGGTATCTTTGTTGATGTCAAAAAAGTTTTTGCGCAAAATATTGAGTCGATAACTCCTAAAATACGCGGTTTTTTAAGCAAAAACATCATTTTTGAACGATCGTTCTTATGGGAGCTATATGCTAAAGTTATCCGATCAAACTGAATTTTACATACCAAATACCTGCAAAGAAAAGAAAATTTTCTGCGTTTAAATTTTTTTGCTAACTATAAAACTCTGGCCGCAAATCGCATTGAAACAGACAGACAGACGGACATCGTTATTTGAACTCGTCTCGTCGTGCTGATCAAGAATATATATACTTTATATAGTCGGAGATGTCTCCTTCACTGCGTTGCAAACTTCATGACAAAGTTAATATACTCTTTTTGCAAGAGTATAATAAAAGGTATCGTGAAGAGTATACATCTTCGGCAAGGCCGAAGATAACGTCCTTACTGGTTATTTATGACTTCTTAATAATAATTCGAGTACTCCCCTTATTTACTTACTTGAAAATTTAGATTAATTATCAAGACCTCTTTATGGAAGGAACCTTTTCTAGGGGTCGGACGTTTGTGGTTCTTATATATACTGTCGCTCACAGCTTAAAAAAAAACGCTACTAAAGCTGCACCTGGTGATGGAACGATTATTTTTGTTTTGTAATAGGTGGTTTCTAAACTATGTAGACTTCACACTTAGCTTAATTTTGAAGGATTCGTTTTAAAATTCGGCCTTCTATTTTTAAAAAGCAAAAACGTTTTTAATACAACGACTTCAATTTTGTGATTTTTCTTCTTCTTGGTCGAAATTTTTAAAACTGTGCTAGGATATCTTATATCAACATACATGTGAATTTTAACTTGCCTTGTCATGCTGATCAGGAATATATGAAAATACTTTGTTTGGTTCTTTGTGTTACATACTTAATGACAAAGTTCTAAAACTATTCAGTGCGTAAAATGTTTAATTTCAGTTACAAATATTTTAATTAATTTGTGTCGTTTAATTTTTCAGGATTGATATAATCATAAGCAGCCCAGTCATAGTACTTCCTGCCTCAAATGAAAGCTTAGATGTGTTGGTTGCGAATCTGGGTAAAATAACAGTTTACAATAAAGATTTTAATCCTTCTGATATGAAGAAACCAATAGACGTGAACATATCTATTTTGGAAGAAAATGTGGTGATAACAGAACAGTATAATATTGAGATCAGAAATATTAATCTCTTCTCACTAAACGTAATGGAAAGAAAAGAATTACGGATGTCCGCCTTGCCAAAGGCTAATGAGTTTTACTCTTGCAAAAATAATGCATTTGCCATTTTACATGATACAGCGATATCAGTAAAAATTTTCCGTGGATTTGAAGAGAATGAAAGCACTTCATTTTATAAGTACAAAAACATTTGTTGGGTAAGTAGTTTATTTCTGTGAACACTGTTTACTGAACTTAACTGAAAAGATAATTAACCGTCATAAATCATACAAGTCACAGAATTCTTCTTCATTACTTTTATAATATGAGCGCATCTTTATTTTCTTAGCTTTGTCGTCATATATGTAAGAAAACTAAAAAGAACTTTTTGAGCGTGATCAAGGCATACATTTTTTGAAACATCTATTATTTCTTCTCAAAAATAGGAACATATATTAAACATTGAATTTGAAAATGTTTATTTTTTCATTATAATCCGTATTCCAAAAAAAAAGTATTTCTTTATTCTATAAAATTAATGTGTTTAATGATTAAATTACTCATTTTGTTAGAGAAATTTTTATATTGAACAAATGCTTAAAAATTTAATGCGACGATGACTTCGTGGGTAAGGTTAAGGTAATTAAATTTCCTAATTGGAACCATTAGATTAAAAGATTAAAAAAAGAAAACAAAAATTAAAAAATGTTTTTTTTTTTGTTTTTTTAGGATAAATCTTAAGCCACTCATCATAAAAAAAATCTTGCTAAGATTCGGAAACTAGATAATCAGAGCTAAATATTTTTTTAAACATTTTTTACGGCCATAATTCTCCAAGTTATTCATCGTCAAAAATACTCCAATATTTGCATCCTTTCATTTTGTGGTTGTGTATACATATATGAACATATGTATGTATTATTATTTAACGTCTACCTTATATATGGTGTAACGACACTGCAATATTGGATTTTTTGTTGATTTGCGAATCAACATCCTGTGTACACAAAACTCCTTTCAGGAACAAATTGAAAATGTTCGAAGAAAGAAGCCGAACAGGATAGTGATTCTGATAACGCGTTTATGCGACAGCTAAAGCACTTTAACACAGAACGGAACGTTTATCCGAGACCCTTTTTTTGGCTTTGTTGTGGCTGCGAAAGCCGACAGTTGGCAAGCTAGATTACTAGCTTATGTAGTCCCGTTGTCGAAAGAAAACAGCTAGTGATGCGCGTGGCTACCCTCGCGTTCGCTGAGTTGGATAACATATTTGGTGCGGTTTCCAGCACGGCCCGACTACCAACTACCAACTACCTGCAAGGAGAAGAAAATTTTGTGCGTTTAAATTTTTTTGCTAACTTTAAAACGCTGGGTGGAAATCGCATTGAAACAGACACACAGACAGACGGACCAACTACCAAATCGTCACACATCACCCCACAGCCACCATTCAGGATAAAGCTAAGTCTAGTGATAAGTGCGCGTAAGTGCCAGGAACTTTTGTTTCTAATTTTAAGAAAAACCAACTTCTCTTGAATTATATTATTACTTATTCAATTTAGAACACCAGGGCTGTACTTTCTTTTCGCTTTTGACCGTTAAAATAATTTTTACAGAACAAGTAAAAAGAACGTCGTTTCCAATTCACGCAGGGTCTTTTATATAAATCGATTAAAGTTATGTAAAACGGACTCTGTCGGCGAGCCTTTGAACCGGATAGAGCAGGGTGTTCTTTACATTGGCGCCCAAACAAGGACCCTGTGTAGGTTGTTAACATTTTAAAATTTTTCTCTTTTCAATAATAGGTTTTGGTTGGAAATATAGTATTATAATGCTTATATTAGGATAAAAACGGTGTTTACGAATATATAGGGCGTTTTAGTTGGCACAAGGCAGATAAGGATGGCTAAGGTGACGTTCGTGTGTTATTTGCGGAAGGAGGACGGTTCTCAAAACTTATTGAAGACGGGGCCTATGAGACGAAAGTATTGGCGTGAGTGCAGGGGCGTAAGGCGAAACACGCCAGGCTGCTTCCGCCGGAGTCATCCTTTCTTCCGGCGAAGGAGAAGGAGGAGAAGGAGAAGGAGAGACTAGAGAAGATGACCGAGAGGGCGCGGATAGCTAGCCCACGATGGCCACCACCGCGGCACTCGCCACTTCTGGTGCTGCTGTGCGTGAACCGTCGCTTAGTGGCTGCAGAACTCCTGAGAAGAATCTTGGTGAATGGCCAAATGCTGTAGTGGTTGGCGAGGCTCTGTCAGACAGAATTAACCGTAGCACAGACGGGCCGTAGGCTGATTTCACTGGCCAAAATCCGAAAGTGCTTGAACGCTTTCGGCAAAACCAGTATACGTGTCTGATAGAGAATTTCCCGCGACTAAGGCTTTCCTTTTTGAAATCGGAATTATAGTTTGGTAGATATACGCACTCAAAGTTGACCTTATTTTCAACTTTCAACAACATACTGAATTTTTTGAAAATTTGGCATCTTTGAGTAGGAATATCAGCGAAACTTGAACTTGAATCATTATCTGTTAATTTATGTTTTTAGGTACCAATAATATCGTGCTATATTGTAAATATAAAGTGTTTTTCATTTGTAGTTTTTTAATGGCAGATGTTTTCTGAACTGTCTATTTTTCCAGTGTTTTTTAACTTTAGTGGACAAACTCTAAAAATGCTCAAAAATGCTTCCTCCAGATTTTGCATAATACGCTTCACAATATATTTCTCTACCTTCCTGCAAAATTCCAGCTGCTCTTAGCTGCTCTCTCGGTTTTTGTAACAACCTCGCACAAAAAAACAGTAAAAATGGCGCTGCCGCGGGTATAAGAAGAAGAATGCAATATATGTAGGTAGATTCACTGTGACAGCTTTATTATGTAAATAAAGTTAAAATATTTTATTATGATTTGCCAAATTTACTAAGCATCTTGTTGTGTTTATAGGCAGTGTATACTGTGGTAAAAGGTCATAATTCTCTTCCTCTTCTTCATCTTGTATGGCAGCTACCACTTCCAGTGGTCCGTTTTCAATAAAACTTTCAGGCATTTAATCATAGGCACATAAAATTTCTGCTTGTAAAATTTCAGCGCTCTATCTCACAAACCAAAAAAAGTTTTTCATACAACGATTGAAATTTTATAATTATTCTTCTTCTTTTCGTATGGAGGCTACCAGTTCCAGTGGTCCGATCATGCCCATTCTTACAAATGAGTTGATTTCACAAAAAAATTTCAGCTCGATAACTTTAAAACTGTGGGAGGTGATTGTATCTATGATCAGATGGACGGACAAATAATACCAATGCATCTTGTCATGTTGATTAATAATATATACACTTTAATAGTCACAAATGTATATGTTTCTTGCAGATATTGAAAAACTGGTAATTTTTAAGGCATTGGCAACAAACTACATCTTTGACAACATATTGTGCCGCTACCAGAAAACGTAGGACATTGAGGGATAATATTTTTGAGAGCTTAAGGAGGAACGCCACTGTGATGTAAAAAAAAAAAGAAAACATATTCAAAAATGCGTGCAAAAAATTTCAGATCCAAATTCTGAAAATTGACTGACAAATCGCCATTTTAATGAGAGGAAGTTCACATGATTTCATACTAATAAAAACGGTCTCAAAACTTTCAATGCGTTTTACTCAAAACGACTTTTTTCAAACTGGTCGCATCGATAACTTGTGCAATTATTAACCGATCTTTATGAAATTAGTTTTGAATTATTTATATTGACAGTGACTATCGTAAAGCGTAAGGGTTTTTTTTTTAATTTTGATTTTATCTATATTTCATACAATTTTAAACCCCAAAAAAATGAAAAAAAAACTGAAAAAAAATTCAATTGGTTGCCATTTTGAAAAAAAAAAAAATCCATACGCTTAACGATACCCACATTCAATGTGAACCAAACAACACTAATATCATGAAAATCGGTTAATAATTGATCTAGTTATCGATGCGACCATGGAGGTAGTTTTTTTTTCAAGGTTCTACAAGAACGCTCATATCTTTGGAGCTACCCAATATTTTTGAATGAAAATTTGTGTCAATATTCTTGGATGTACACTTAATAAGACATAAAAACAACTAGTTTGATATTGTTTTATTTTTCCGTTCAAAAAAATTCACAAAAATCACACATTTTTTCGGCAGTCACAATGGTGTTCTCTCTTAAGGATATACCTTTCAAACAAAAAAGTTTCATGCAATTATGTTTATTCGTTTAGAAGATTTGATTTTTGCAACGTAAAAACTCAAAAGGCCCTACTGTACGTCGGTCACTGCTGGGAAGGTATGGTGGGGTCTCAAGACACAAGACGCACTTTATTTACACGGGGCTCAGAAATGGAGGATTAAGTTTGATAAGGGGCAGGGTCCGTTGGATTATAAACACCGCCGATAATGATAGAACTTTTGGACGGCAGGGCTCGATCTTGGTACTGCTGTAACGAACAACCATGGGACACTTGGGATTCGTTTAAATTTCATTTAATTCTTCGTCTCGCGAAGTTTCGAACAAGACATATAGTGGAAAATACGGGGTAGGTTGCAAGGGCCAAATAAGCCTTACCCGGACTATTTCCTGGCAATAAAGCGTCTTATGCTACAATCGCATCTGACTTGTCCGCAACAGCTCAAGCAAATCTACGTGAACAGTCGGTGCGAGTATCAATACAACTCACCAAAGAGCCGTTTCAGCACGCTGGAGGAGCTACTAGATCTGGTGAATGAGTTCCACGCGGTGCTCAAACGCGAAATGCTTGTATGCGAAACCAAATGCGAAATGTGGTACGGACCCAAATGGACATACACAGACAGGTGACACAAGTGTCGGATAGACCGATCAACCCGAGCACGGCTTGCAGACGTTGTGGTCAAAATGGTCACTGGTCCAAAGAATGCAGAACCGCATTTGTTAAGTTTTGTTGGGACTGCGGGGGACGAGGAACCTATACAAGAACGAGGCCTATCGGAGTCCATACGACCGCCTTGACCAGCAATGCAGGTCCCAAATGGGTACACAAATTAAGTATTTTACAGGTCACGAGAGCCAAGGCGCAAGCCCTGGTTATGCCCGATTGTGTCCTGGTTGAGGAGATCATCGACACAGGCGCCACTCGAAGATTCATAAGTGCGCGTTTGGCAACGCATTTCAGAAGTTAACAGAATTCGTGGCAAGTGGGCTTTCTAACTTTAGGCGAGATGGTGGAAGATTTAATAGAGGAAGAGGTAGTAAAGATAAAGGTATTCAACGGACACGAGCTGGATATGGCCCCGCAGTGGCGAACGCCAATTCTAGTTCAGCAGAGGACTGCAGCAGGGGATGGTGACACGCCTAAGGTGCGGGGGCTAAGCGATGGAATTGGCTAGATACAGATCTCCCCCAATAAGATCGGCGCATCAGGGCTAGTTGGTATCCCCAAGAGGGGTGAACCTTAACCACAACGAACATGTCTACACAGGTCGGAGCCAACTGGCTTTCATGACGTGATGGATTTTACAGGAGCTAAACGCAAGACGAAACAGGAGCTTTCCGCGCATATGCGGCGTGTCTGCGCAGCGTGCATTGCACGCGGGATAAAATTAGAAACCGATGTGCGGCAAGTCGAAGAATTTCACAATGCTGAGTTCGAACATAAACATGGAGAATGACCGACCATTAAAACAGTGCTACTTTCCGAAAAACCCGGCGATGATAAAAGTCATCAACGCTCAGGTGGACGAGCTGCTGGCGGATGACTACATCGAACCGTCAAGAAGTCCTCACAGTGCGCCTATTGTACTGGTCAAGAAGAAGATTGGGCCCTGGCGTATGTACGTCGCAACGGTCAACATCATCGGGTCGAACACCAGGATGACTTCGATGAACACAGCGGCTGATGGAGACACCAGTGTTAGCATGCCCAGACTTCAAGTGATTTTGGGCTGGAACGAGTAATTGCATACGCTAGCACACATTTAGGCAAGAGTGAACGAAACTATTGTGCGACTGAAAAGGAATGCTTAGCGATCATCTGGGCAATTAGGAAGCTGCGGCCATATCTAGAGGGATACAGATTCACGGTCATCACTGACCACCATGCATTTAAATGGCTGAATAGTATCGAAAGGCCGTCAGGATGTATTGCGCGCTGTGCATTAGAACTTCAGCAATATGCTTTTGATGTTAAATATCGCAGGTGGAAAATGAATGTCGTGGCCAATGCGTCGTCGTGGCAGCACGGAGAGATTGTGTAGGGCGGCTATGGAAGACAGGCAGGTATGCGAATGGACGGATGGCAAATTGCGGAAGCCGACAAGTACTCTGACCGATATCCCGACTACTTGAATTTTTTGCTATCGAAAAATATGGATCAAAGGATTTGCCTCAAATTTTGTGTAAATAATAAAATTAAGTGATCCGTAACACTTGAAATGTTGACAGTGGCATACGGTAAAACTGTTCTGAGTAAAAAATTGTTTACAAGTGGTACAAACCCTTCCAAGATGGCCGGGAAGATCTGGACACCCAAGCACGTCAACAACTGATGAAAACGTTCAAGCAGTGAAGAAGTTTTGGCAAATCGTCGAATCACTATCAGAGAAGTTGCTGAGGATGTCGGTGTAACGCTTGGCTTGTGCGATGAAATTTTTTCTAAAAAAATTTTGTTTTTTTTTGCATCAGCCCAACGAAGCTTGTTTCGAAATTGCTAAATTTTTACCAAAAATCGCTCAAGAGCTGTTGAATGACGCCAACGATGACCCAAATTTACTCAAAAGAGTCATAACTGGTTACGGTATGGTAACCAAAGCCCAATCGTCCCAATGGAAGCAGGCAGAATAGCCAAGACCAAAAAGAGCATGCCAACTTCGATCAAATGTAAAAGTTTTGCTCACTGTTTTCTTCGATTACCATGGCGTGGTGCATCAGGAGTTCTTACCATATGGTCGTACGGTCAATAAACAGTATCTGGAAGAATCTATTTAGTTCAATGAAATCGCGCTTCAAGCACGGTGGTTTTTCTTTGCGTATTGCGTTCAAAGCGTACTGCTTGTTCAGGTAGTGCTCTTTTTTTTCCTTTGAAGTTTTTTCCATATGCCTCTGGATCCTTTAAATATTTATCAACAGTTCTGAAGCTGCGATTTATCTGTTTGGCAATATTTCGATTGGACAGTCCTTGCGAATGAAAAATATCTATTTTTTGACGTTTTTACTTTAAATGTAGCTCGACAAAAATTTATTATTTTATTTTTAATATTTTCTCAATTCAAGAAACTGCACTTTTTTACGCAAGAAAAAGGAATGTAAAGTGAGTCTATTTCAATGACTAACCGAGAACCCGCGTGATTGCCATAGGAATTTTTGGAATCTTCGAATGTAGAGTTATTTCAAATCAACCAGTTGTGAGCACATATTTTTCGACAATTAGAACAAGCATTATTACAAATATAGCATTTTATTTTAAAAAAATGTTGGTGCATCTAACCTAAGACCAGCAGTGTATGAAAGGACGAAGATTTGCAACGATTGAAGAGATAAAGAATAAATCGCTGAGAGAAGTGCTTTGAGGATTGGAAAAACCATTGACATAAGTCAAAGACATTGTATCTGAGGGGGATTACTTTGAAGCAGACAACGTATATATTGATAGATAAATAAATATTTTTTCTCAAAAATACAAAGTAGCCTTACTTTTTGAACACACCTCGTACTCTTGCCAAAAGAGTACATTAACTTTGTTGACTATACAAAAAATATATATTCTTGACCAGCGCGACGAGACGAGTTCAAATAACCATGTGCGTCTGTCTGTCTGTCTGTTTTAGTGCAAAAAAAAAAAAAGTAGTAATTTAGTGTGACCAGATCAAATGCCTGAAAGTTTCATTAGGATCGGACTACTGGAACTGCTACTTACCATACAAAATGAAGAAGAGGAAGAGAAGCAAAATTTAAGTCGTTGTATGGAAAAGTTTTTTGTTTTTTAACTAATTGACTTGAAACTTTATACTTATGTTGATAATGTGGCTTAAAAACTATTTTTTTTTTTTATTTTTTTTTATTTTTTTTTTTTTTATGTATGACCAAAACCTATAATTTCCATATATCTGGCACGCAATGAGGTATAACAACGAAAATTGATCTGTAGGCTATGTGGACAAAAAGAAATAAGATTCCAAAAATAAAATGGGCGTACCACAAAAGGTGTCGTGAAGAGTATACATCTTTGGCAAGGCCGAAGATAACTTCCTTACTGATTTTTTGTTCGTTTCATGTGAAGACTAGGTCATTGACACATCTTGTAGCTAATCTCTCAGGTCTATATGCATATATAATTTGCGGGGGGATAAGCTGTTTTTTTTAGGAAAAGGGTTAGCCTTTTTTTGATTACTGAGTTCCACTCAGATAGCGGGTTGCCGTTTTAGCTCTTCAGGCTGTTAAAAAAGTCGTGTTTGGGTGCTGATTTAGTAGCTTAAGTTTGATTTGGGAGTATGTTCTTTTGGCTTTTTTACAGCCATCTACCAGTCATTTTTGCACTTTTCTGCTAATCTGAGGTTAGAACCGTCAGGAAAAGATAAAGCTTTTCGCATTGCTGCTGACTTAAGTCTAAAAAGAGGAGCAATCTCATCATTCCACCACATTTTTGATCGCCTGTGACTTAATATATGTATATATAATATACGGCCAAATCAAAATAAGAACAGTAATTTTTATATATATTGAATTATATTTACATCGTTTTTATTTAAAAGTATTATAAAAAAAAAGTTAAAAAATTTCGATGTTCATTATAATAGTAGTGATAAGATTAAAGGAAAAAAGAGTCGAAGCTGCTCATCTGAAACTAAATGTATGATCTATATGTTTTTTGGGGCTTAATATTTCGTTGTAAATCCTAGTTGTCTATAACTGCTTTAGAGTCAATTAGGACTTAACAACGTTTTACCGGAATTTGAGTCGATGCATCTTTCACCCCTTGCCAAAGCTGAGTTCTGCTTGTTGGATTTGCTGTTGCTGCAACTCGTTTGACATCCCCCCACAAGTTTTCTATCGGATTTAGGTCTGGAGACTGAGCTGGCCATACCATTACCTCGATCTCTTAATATGCAAGCCAACTTACTAGTTTCTTTAGGGTCGTTATACTGTTCGAATGTCCATTTTAAAGGCCATTCCAAGTGCCATGTGGTAACATAACATCCCTTAGCATAGCCCAATTGTTCTTATTGGAAAATCCTTTTTAATCGATTATCCAATAAGATTCATATGCGTAGCCAAGCCCATTTTATAGTTTGTTTTAAAGAAATCAATATATTCATACTTCTACATACGACATTTTGCAATCTTGTATCTCGTCTGCATACAGGGAAATCCCATTTTTAATTTTTTCGCTAAATGGGTGGTTCCCATGACCTTATGTCTGATTCTTATAAATATTTAGAATACAGTCAAGCATTGGTAAAAACACGTATTTGCAAAGTTAGATTTGCTTATATTCAAGAACAAATAACTTTTTCTAACCAAAACTTTATTTTTAACCGATCGTTCCCATAGGATATATATGCTATAGTTGCCCGGTCTTGACCACCCTTGCACACGGAGAAACGTGTAAATACTTTACATTTTAAATCAGCACTCGTCGACGCTTAAATTTGTACTAGTTCGTCCGTATTGGACGTCTCTTTATTTATATTAAAATCCTTAATACTACCGCAGTGTTTGTAAGGCAGCAGCCATTTTACGAGTATCTTATCTATATCTTATCGTCATATGGCCGCCAGATGTTGTAAGGGTTCTACGGGGGCCTGCGACCATTCGGTTGCAAGTAGTGCATTACCTGCCGTTGCAAGATGTGCACTACGTATATTGCAGACTTATCTATTGCATGAATATATTGCATCAATGAGATGTGTGTGGATTGGCATTGCGTGCAACGTTCTGATTTGCATCTTCGACTATTGCAGACTCCGTAAAGTCTATCTGGGCACAAGTCTATTTGAGTCATAGGTTTGGCGACAGACTTGGAATCCAGGAACAAGCAGAAATAAAATGATAATTTGAATCGCAATAAACCTGTGCTTATTAAAACAACATTTTGTACAGGTTTAAACGTCATAGCATTTTGAAGATTTTCAAAATCTACGATCCAAGAAATCCGATTTAACAGACCACTATGCCAATTCACTGCTTTCTTCTTATTTCTCTTCACCTTTATAAAGGAGCTTACTCATAACTAAATTAATTATAAATCCTTCCGATATTTGTTTCGTATTTTAATTCAGTGCTGATCATCATTTTCCTTTCAAACAATGCTTAATTAACCAAATCTCTAAGATTTCTATGTATTTTTTAATTTCCATAAATTTAAAGATTTTATGGTTGGAAGGATAAAGTGTTCATGAAAATAAAAACGATTTTTTTTTGTATAAGTGTTAAAGCAAGTAAGTGTGAATGCATAAAACTGTTTTAGATCTAATAACAACCTTATGGGAATGCAATAATGTGAAAAGAGGCATAACTTTGTTTTTACATAAAACAATTATACCATCTCTTTTATGCGGATAGACATGTGTACAATAAACAGTTTTAACATGAAAACTCTAAAATGACGATGATTTTGATTTCGAAGAGTCTTAGATAGTTCGTGCCATTAAATTTTTCCTTAACTAAATTTTTAGAACCCTTGATCTTCTGTTGATTAATGACACTAACGGCAAAATTGTGTCAACAAGATGCAACCCTTCGATACTACCTGAAGATTATTTTTACTCTATGTTGGAGATCACCCTTGGTCAAACTTCCTCTTCCTATTTTTTGCCGATTGCTTCGCTTCAACGTCGATTTTGTTTTCGATACCTATTTTGATTTATTAAACTTTTTCGTTGCTCATAAAAAAAAATGCTTCTTGCTCATGCTTCTTAAAAATGTCAAGATTTTGTTAATCGATTTGTTGTTTGGACTCAGCGGTGGAACATTATGATTTCGGATAAGAAATGTGCCAATGTTACTTACAATAATCGTTGTGGAAGATGACCTGAAATGACATTGTTAATGACAGTCCACTTTCATGGTTGACATCCTTTAAATATCTCGGTGTCGCCATACTTAATCGCCATACTCCCCAGTAATATGAATGACATGTGTTTTAATTGCCAGCCCATCTCGTCCGATTTCAAGGAGACTGAAGAGGATATTTCCTGAAAGCCTACCGCTACGGTGCAAAGACTTTTGAGTTTTTACGTTGCAAAAATCATATCTTCTGAACGAATAAACATAATTGGATGACATTTTTTTGTTTGAAAGGTAAATTCATAACCTTTGAAAAAGTTATCCCTTAATGTTTCACGATTTCTGGGAGCGGCACAATATGTTGGCAAAGTTGAAGTTTGTTGCCAATGTTTTAATAATAACTGGTTCTTCATTATCTGCAGGAAACATAAACATTTGTAACTATAAAAGTGTATATATTATTAATCAGCATGACAAGACTCATTGATAAAGATGTTTCCGTCCGTCTGTCCATCTGACAGTAGATACAATCTCCTCCTGCAGTTTTCAAGTTATCGAGCTGAAATTTTGCACAGAGTCTCCTTTTTTGTGGAGTAAACTCGTTTGTCAGAACCGGCATGATCGGCCCACTAGAACTGGTAGCACTCATACGAAAAGAAGAAGAAAGATTATCAAAATTTAAATCGACAAGTGTCCACAATGTTGATGCATTCGGAAAGAACACTTCGGAATCGAAGACTTCTCTTCGATTGCGAGTGCTCTTTCAGGCAAACATTGTGGACACTTGCGATTTAAATTTTGATAGTCTTTCTTCTTCTTTTCGAACGATGCTACCAGTTCTAGTGGGCCGATCATGCCGGTTCTGACAAACGAGTTTACTCCACAAAAAAGGAGACTCTGTGCAAAATTTCAGCTCGATAACTTGAAAACTGTCAGGAGGAGATTGTATCTACTGTCAGATGGACGAGACGGACGAGAAACATCTTTATCAATGAGTCTTGTCATGCTGATTAATAATATATACACTTTTATAGTCACAAATGTATATGTTTCCTGCAGATAATGAAGAACCAGTCATTATTAAGGCATTGGCAACAAACTTCAACTTTGACAACATATTGTGCCGCTCCCAGAAATCGTAAAACATTGAGGGATAACTTTTTTCAAAGGTTAAGGATTTACCTTTCAAACAAAAAAATGTCATGCAATTATGTTTATTCGTTCAGAAGATATGATTTTTGCAACGTAAAAACTCAAAAGTCTTTGCACCGTAGCGGTAGGCTTTCAGGAAATATCCTCTTCAGTCTCCTTGAAATCGGACGAGATGGGCTGGCAATTAAAACACATGTCATTCATATTACTGGGGAGTATGGCGATTAAGTATGGCGACACCGAGATATTTAAAGGATGTCAACCATGAAAGTGGACTGTCATTAACAATGTCATTTCAGGTCATCTTCCACAACGATTATTGTAAGTAACATTGGCACATTTCTTATCCGAAATCATAATGTTCCACCGCTGAGTCCAAACAACAAATCGATTAACAAAATCTTGACATTTT